>CANXYC010376382.1:0-36836 GCA_948193065.1 Aleurites moluccanus
ATATATTTCATAAATTTATCAGTAATAACTTATTATTTTATTTAGTTGAATATTACTACATTCACTTCAGGGAATGAGATTAAACAAGAATGCATAAAATTAATTCATAATATTTTTACAATCTTTTTATCGATATTGCTACTGTAGGAGCATATTCAATATATGAAAAAAAATCATTTTAAGTACTCAACATTTTATATATTATTTCACAATACCTATATTTCATGGTTATTTTTAATAAATCATATAGATTTGATTAAAATATAGAAAAATTTTAATTCTAATAGCAAATATGAATATGAAACTAAATAATGTAAATAAAAGTAAATCATATATAATTCATTAAGATTATGACATAAATAAATAAGAGATGTTAAATTAAAATATTAAGAGTAGAAGAACTTACATGGAAGAGAATCGTGCACAAACTTACTTGGATTTGATTGCTTAAAAATAGAGAATCGTGCTGATAACGTGTTATGAAAATAAAAAAAATAATGATAATTAGAACAAGAATAAAAATGTAGAAGATGGAGTATTTTATTATTTTTGTGGTGTGTTTTATAAAGTAATATAAATTCCTATTTATAGAGTTCATTTTCATCATATGTTACAATATATAAAAATCAACCATAAATTACAACATAAATTGTACAATAAAATTGAATTTAATTATAAAAATTTGTGAGTAGTGGGATAGATGAATAAACATTCACATTTATCTTATGAGTAGTGGGATAAATGAATGAATATCCATATTTATCTATATATTTATAACAAATTCATAATTATTATTAAATTTTATCAAATTAAAAAAATAAAAAAATAATTAATATTTATCTAAATGATGAATAATTTTTCGCTTAAATTACTCTTCCACGTACTCGTCTTCTAATTCGAATGCAACTTTGCATCACCATCATACCTCTCCATGCTCCACGCGCAGCCATCAACCGCCTCAAAGTGAGCTATACACTGTTTCGGTCAATCATATTTATCAGACATTTTTGTAAATCAAACTATTTATTTATATAGATTCAGTAAATTAACATTTATATTTAATATTTAAAATTATAAATAAATATATTTATTATTGTTATTATTTGACTTTGCAATAATGTGATTAATTTTCACTTATCGTATTAAATATATTTTTTATTTAAATAAAAAATAAATCATTCTGTTTAAATTAAAATATTTATAAATATAAATATCTTTCATTTATTTTCTAACTTTAAAAATTAAATTTTATTCAATAATAAAAATAATTTTTTTTATCAATTAAATTAATTTTTAAATTTATTATTTGATTATAATTTAAATATTTTATTAATCTGAGCTCTAAAATATATTATTTAAGAAATTAAATAAATAAATTTAAAAATTTAATGAGTCAAAAGTTGTTATTATATAATTTGATAATAATATTTAATTATAATTATAATTATTTTAAATAATAGAATAAAACTTTCTCTCAATCAATTTTTTTTTCAATTGATTTATTTAATTTTCTTGGAATCATTAGTTTTTTGTAAGCTAGTGAGTTAGCATCAAACATAATTTTTTAAATTAATTATATAATATATTGATAGATTAAATTATAATTTCATAAAAATATAATTAAAAATTATATATATATATATATATATATATATTATCAATGAAATTTATTTATTTAATAAATAATAAATATACATTTTATATATTTTTATTATTTTATAATATGAAAATTGACTATTAAATTATTTCAATGTAATTAATTTGATTATTTTTATTTTTAATTTATATTTTTAAGATAAATTATTATTTAATCTCTTTATTATAATAAATGTATAAGTTAGAATTTATATTTTTTAAAATTAGTTTATTATCACTATAAAAAAAATTCATCATTTACATTAGTTTTACAATAAAATATCAATTTTAATTTTAAAAATAAATAATTATTTAATTTTTATAATATATTGAATTAATTTAATGGGCCAGCAGCATCTGAATATTTTTGTTTTCAGATCGCTGCTGATCCATGTTTCAATGGCCGTACTATGCGGCGAGTACAGTCACCTCCCCCCTTTTTCATCGCCTATAAGATTCGTCGCCAACTAAGCTTATAAATTACCCTAGAATCAAACTTAAATTACAAAAACACCACGGCCACTACTTACATGTTTGCCAATTGGAAAATACATCCATACTACAATAAGATTGGTCATAGAAAATTACCACCAGCAATAATTGATCAGCCTCTAAATCATCTCTGTACTGAAGCTGACACCACTGTCTCCTTCTACCTTCTTCACTTCATCTCTCTCTGTGTCTCACGTTAACAATCCTTAAACCCTAATATCACCACACTGTAAATAAACAGAAGCCACCATTGTCAGCAGCAGCAACTACCAGAAACAAACACAGTGTTGTGGACTTACGCCATTAAATTCATGCTCCAACACTAGAAACCACACACACAAAAACAGGAATCCCCCCCATGAAAATGCTTTCTTTACTGCCTTTTCTTTCAGTTACTATTATTGTTCTTCTCTCAATCCCAAGTGTCAATTCACTGGAGTACCAATTATCTGCTTACGATGTTCTAAAAGAACATGGGCTTCCCATGGGCCTACTCCCTAAGGGCGTTAAGGATTTCAGAATCGAAGATACCGGCCATTTCGAGGTCCACTTAGATCAGGCTTGCAGTGCTAAGTTTGAGAGTGAATTGCATTATGATCGGAATGTTTCGGGCAGTTTGAGTTACGGTCAGATCAGAGCTTTATCGGGAATTGCAGCTCAGGAGTTGTTTTTGTGGTTTCCGGTTAAAGGGATTCGTGTGGATATTCCAAGTTCCGGGCTTATTTATTTTGATGTTGGTGTTGTTTCTAAGCAATTCCCGCTTTCATTGTTTGATACTCCTAGAGATTGTATGGCGGTTCGTGATGGCCATGCTGAGGCTATTGAGACTGGGAGGGTTATTACTGAGGTTGTGTTTGAGGGTAGTTTTATTTCTTTTGAATTTTATCTTATTTCTGGTTTTTTCCCTTCTGTAACTATGTGCTTACATTTTTCTGATTCTGTATTGTATGGGTCTCGAGTCTTATTTCTGATCTTGATTTTGCTTCAAGGAGATGGTAATTATGTCTGTAGTTAGTTATTTTATTTGGGATTAAGGAATTTTAAAGTAGGTGATTTCTTGAATTGTGTGTTTTTGTGGTTTAATTTTCCACTTTTTATGCAGAGTCAACTTGGGGAATTGAGATATCGACTTGATCAAGGGAATTATGGGAGCGAGAAGGGGTCTTCTGTAAATTGCATAGGAGAAAGTTACTTGAGATGTGCAATTTGCTCAGTCAGCTCATGGGTTCTCCATTTCACCTTGTAAATTTCATCAGAGGTTCTGATTTAGCAGGTCTAATGCTTCCATTCAGTGTGTTTGCTTGTGTTCTTCTCCCCCCATATAGTGCAGAATATGCAACTTAGCAGAGCCAGCTCCTGTCTATGCACGGATGCCCAATGAACATCTTTGAGAGGAAAAAATTTAATGTTGCAACAGCATGATCATCACAGGCGGACATTCTTGCTACAGAGTTTAAAGTGAGAAAGGAGCATTTGGCTGAGGTGATTTCAGGTGACAAATCAGAGTATTTAATTTCATATGTTAAATTTGAAGTATTAGGAAATATAAAATGTGTGTGCAATATCGAGTCAGGTTTTGTAGTTTAAGTTTTTTCTTAAATTGATGAGAGACGCGTACGTTCAACAAAAAAATTAAAGAATAAATGACTTTTTTGTTTCATTAATTTTTGACACCGTTCTGCTCATTCTTGTTTAAATGCTGTAGCATGGTGTAGACTTTCATTGATGGTGAGTGGAATATATGAGAATCCATCACTTAATTGTCAATTTATCATCTGCAATTTTCTTATAAGAGACTCATATTTATCTTGTTATGCTCAGGTGTAACCCTCAACACTGTCAGAGAACTTGAGCAGAGAAATTGAGTGGTCATTTATTGAAGTAGATTTCTGCAGTGAGATTTAGCTGTCTTTTTGTCCTAGACTTTCTTGTTCTTCTTGTTCTTCCTCTTTTTTGGGAGGGCAATGGGGGTGCGGGGTTGGTGGTATTGTGCTTAGGCAAGATGGCTGATAATTTACTTTAGGATTTTGGATTTGATTCAGGACTTGCTGAATCCATAATAGGCTATTGTACTAGATTGTGCATCATTGGAGCCTGGTGAGGTTTTGTTTGGAAGATGAATTTCAGGTGCAACTTTTGAACTCTTTGCCTCTCCTTTAGAATCATGATCTTTTTCCCCCTTTTTCTTGTCCTTGATTTATAATTTAACTTTTCTCTCTTTGTATGAAAAAGCCTTTTTATTTTTTATTATGTCATTGAGCCTCGGCTATACAAATAGAGGTAGTTCCTATTGCCCACACTATCCAAATGATTTGCCTTAGAGTTATTAGCTTAAGGATTTGATATACCAATGCTCCCAAACACTTCAGGTTTTGACACACTAAATACTAGGCCTACGGCCAACGCTCTTTGACATGATAGTTGCTAATCTGCAATACTTGAAAATATTAGATGAAGGTTTCTCAAGTGGCTTTGTTCCAGCAGCCAGTTATTTGGCATTAGAACACCCAGTGAGCATAAGCTGGAAAAGACTTTTGCTTGTTTTGCTACATGAGAAGTGATAGTGTATGTGTATTGATTACTGCTTTTCTCATTGGAAAATAATATTTCGAGTGAATCTGATACCTTTTTCCCATGGATTTCCTGTTGATTTGTGGCATGGCATCAATAAGTAAGAAATTTTTTTGTTGAGGTGGTAACAAAAAGTTGGAATGCATTTTTTTTTCTTGCTGGAGTTTTAATCATGAACATTTTACTTGCAACGATTCAGAGAGAGAGAGAAAAATCATCGAGTCAGATGGTTGAAGGTGTGGCTCTTATCTCTCTGCCTTGTTTGCCTGCCCAATTGGCCATATGGTTTTTGAAACACTGTTTTGTATAATTTGAAACAACTGTCCATTTGTTTCTATTATGCACTTTATTGATGTCATGAAATTATTGATGATTTCAATAGAATGTAGTCCCATCACTAAGGGGGTTCAGAAGGGACAATACTTGGCTGGACTGGGCTGCCTGCTTTCTTAGTTATTTTTCTTTATGGTATATGATGTGTCAAGAGACTTTTTTATTCAGTATCCAGGATGATATCAATGTTTAGTTACAATGTTTCTACGGTTAGAACTTTAATTTATTGGAGTGGACAGGCTTATATTATACCCTAAACATCCCACATACATTTGTAGCAAGGATGTTTTGACCAGCATATATGCGGTCCTGTTTATGGATATTTGTTTGGCATAAGATGTGTATAACATGTAGGCTGTCAAAACTGTGTGTTAGGCAGAAAACTAGCATGTCCCACCCTTGTGATGGGGATTGTGGCATTTGGTGTTGTATGACTGCAATTATTGTCAAATCATTCGGCTGTTCCATATAATTATTTCATCTATGCAGTATTATAAATTGAAATTTCCATGGTAAAAAGCAATTTCTGTTACAAAACTTCACACCCTGCATCATGTTGTAATTCGAACATGGGGCCTTGGAATATGAAATTTGCATTCTAAAACTTCAAAGTTCAAACCACCGTACGTGTGTCCTTGATGAAACGTCTGTAGTTGTCTACTATTTCCTGAACAATGTCGACGCTTAGGACATATGCTTATCTTATATGTACTTAAAATAATTCTCTTGTTTGTAGTTAATCATAATTATGATATTAATTATGGTCTAAAATCATTAAACCTGTTTAAATTTGTGGTAATCATAATTATGATATTAATTATGGTCTAAAATCATTAAACCTGTTTAAATTTGTGGTCTAATGCAAGTGGTATTATATGGTATGTTTAACCATTACTAGATTTAATTGAATGCTATGTCTTGGAAGTTTAATTCATCTCAGTAAATAATACATAGTTTTTTCAACATGATGAGAATTAGATGATGTATTTTCCCGTTTAATTATCAATCTGTTATTTGATCATAGGGTTAAGCTAGTCTATAAATAAACAAAAGTATTTTTTGTTTTTTGTGTGTTCTATAAGGCTATCTACATCATTGAAATGGGGGCATTTCTATGTACATTTATTGGATAGCTTGGTCTATAACTGGTTGGACTGAGTGCAGCTTATTTTATTTGCTAGTTGCAGAACTAAAATTATCAGCATAGTTTGCAAGAGATGTACTCTTGCATTGGAAACTGAATTTTCAAGATCATATCAAATAGATGTTTATAAGACATCAATTTTTGTAATGATATCTTTGAATTGGATCCAAGTCAGAAAATGGGGGTGAACTATGGTGTCTATATGATAAAATAATTAATGATAATACTCATATCTAATAAAAACCCAATGCCATAGCTCATAAAAAATCATCACAAATACCTTTTATCACAGCAAACGTTTTACAATCTGGAATCTCATGAGATTCTTTTTTGTTAATGATATTTTAATTTAGTGGTATTGAAAATTTTCGTAGTATTTGATAAAATTAAAAATTAATAAGTGTTGAATAATATAAGTAATATAATTTTTAAAGTATAAAATTATTTAAAAATGTATTCATTTATTATATTCAATATAAGTTTTTAGTTAAAAAATATAATTTATCATTTGTTGTGGTTGTTCACGTAATAGAAATTTTTAAAAAATGTATTTTTAATTTTAAGTGCTGGTGTTGTCACCACCTTACCTTATATAATGCTATTCAATTTTCATTTATCTTTTGTATAAATAATATTATGAGTGAAAAATATAATCAAGTGTGTAATAATTTTAAGTTGAAACTATTTTGAATGTGAATTTTAGAATTTAAATTTCATCATTAATGTTAAAAATAAATTTTGAGGGTTAAATTTCTCATAATGGAAAAACCCACATACACAAATGTGTATGTATTGAGAACCCAGCCCATTACATTTATTTTTATTGTATAATTTCAATTATTTTTATAGTAAGATATGAAGTCAATAATTTTATTTTATTTTTTTAATTCTTACGATTATGAGCATATTTTTTTCTTTAATATCTCTTATTAATTGAATAAAAATTCTTACTATAATAACAAATAAACTTTCATTAATTAACATAATTGTAATAATCAGATTACTTTTAATAATTTATAAAATAAAAAATAAATATTTTAATTGAAAAATAAACATTTGTTAATTTTGGTGCAAATATATTTTTTTTGTGATTTATTTTATTCTCTCATCTTGGATGGTGGTAGTGATATCTTTATTGTCCATAAGCAACCAATTGCTAAACGCAATTTGAAACTTGAAAATGAGAATGCAGTCCATTTCCAAAAATCAAAGTCGATATCAGAAAATGACATGACTCCACCCTCCATGGATTAACAGATTTTTTCCTTTCCATTCCTCTCAAAATTTTCCCTTCCAAAGGAATGACTATGACGGATTGAACAGATAAGATACTTTTATGGTATCCAAGTCAAATATATTACTTACTACTATATTAAAACGACGCCGCAAGTACAAATATTTGTTGTTTTCAGTATTAATAAATTACTTCTCTTTCAATAATATCTCAAGTTTAAATTTTGTGAATGGAGAATTTAAACTCCTTATTAATTTCTTTTGACTTTGAAATTAAATTAATCAAATTTAGTGGGATTAAATATTGCTTAATAAAAATGGTGCGCCTTCACAGGTGGATCCAATTAGCCACTTTCCTTGATGCCATGTACCTTAGTTCTATGCTGGCTTAACTGTTCCTATGCCTGCTCGAACAAGAAAGCCTAACGAGCAAATAAACTGTTAGCCTGATCCACTGGGCAGGCCCGAGGGGATCATCCCAAAGCTAACTCGTCCTCTCGGACTTCATGAGGAGTAAAGGTTGACCGATTTCCTTTCAGGATTGAGGCTGTTCACACTCTCTATTGTACTCTGGAATTCGAAGTCATAGGACTTTTTGGGCGTGTCGTCTCAAAGCGAGATTATGCTTATATATGTAATTGTTTGTCCCTTGGTTGCGAAAGCCTCCATCCATATTGTACTAGTCTTTTTTTTAAAAACTTCTTTAGACATTCAGAGCCCTCCCTCAGTCAAGACTATGGGCAGCAACCGAAAAGGAGTATGAACTTATTTAAAAATATGCAAGCTGCTACTCAAATCAGCTATTTCGTCATTTAACGCCAAAATGGAATTAGTTAGGGACCTCTTCTCGTTTGCCTAATAGCTTTTCTGATTAAGAGGAGAGCTAATGTTTTGGCAGGGAAACATATCTTCATCCTCATTTCATCAAGGGTGGAACCCTCAAAGGAAGAGAAACTGATAGTTATGAAGCAAGCCATCAGAATAAGGGAGTGTTTGGTAGAGCAATTGCTAAATGTGCGATTGGTATAAAAATGCGATTACCAAATCGTCAATCGCTAAAAATAGTTTATAATTGTTTATAGAATTTGTCGATTAAAGATAAATTTTATTATAATCAGAGTTTTTAATTGGTCAACCAAACAATACAAATTTTATCAATTGGCGATGCATATATTGACAATCGGCAATGCATATATTGACAATCAGCAATTAGAAATATTTAATTAGTCAATCAAACAGCTCTTAACCAGGTTTGAGTCTTGTGACTTGGTGCTTTTATAGGAATTTCTGCCGCTTATTTATAGACTGATTGAATGAACGTCATTTCACGCTAATAGGAATGGGGATTATACCTGTGGTTAAAAAAAAATAAAATAATAAAATAAAACTTATCAATAAAAATTTTATTAATTAATACATTTTTAAATATTAATTAATGATTAAATTTTTATAAAATTTGAGTTTTCAATCGGATATAAACTTTGCAATATGCATAGTTTGGGGAAGAAAAGATATTCAAACTTCACCCTACTTTTCAAAAAAAGAGAAAGTGAAAAACATAACCATTAAGTTATGCCAACGCATTAACATATTCCTTCAAAAGTTAAAATATAATGGTCATTGATAATCACATCACTATCAATAAAATTATTCGCATGAAGGAATCCCAACCACATTAACGTTTTGTTTGGGAGCGAATAAAACAAGGGAGGAAAGTGCCTAAAAGGAAAAGAAACAACAAAAAGGAACAAATTAAGAGAATTTTATTTTATTTATTTTTAGTGGAAAGAGATAATAGAGAAAAAATTTTAAATAAAATATTTATATCAGTTGAATTCATAATTATAAAATATAAAATAATTTTATATTGACTGACATTTAGCGCAATCCTTCTTATTGATATGGGTTTAATATTGACTAAAAAAAAAACTCTTCTTTTACACTATTTCATAAAATATAAAATATAAAAATATATAATTTTATTAATTATTTATTTGAAAAAGGTTGATATAGTTGAAAATTACAATATATGAATGTATTTTTCTTTCACTTTTCTCTCAAAATTAAGAGAAAATTATTTGTGAACTTATTCATATCATGATCAACATATTATATTTCCCCTAGAATATTATTCTCTTTATGTTCTATGTTCTTTGTTTTTCTAAATGAAAGCAGAAGAAAATATTCCTTTGTTTTCTTTCCATTTACCACACTTCCAAACATGGTGTAAAATAGTAGTCAAAGCATCAAAAGGTATGTAGGAAATTTATCTATCACTTAACAACCTTATGGAATAATAATAACAAAAATTCAATCATAGCCATTATTTTAAAATTAATTACAAAAACTATCCTTATGTCATCCTTAAATTACACAAAAACAACCTATGAATGAGCTAGCCAAGTAGAATTGAGTTGGAACAAATTTCCTTTATTAAATAAAATTTTAAATTTACATTTAAACTTGCCTCGTTTAATAAAAACTCTAATAAATTTAACAATTTTGTTAGAGATAAAATATATATGTATTATATTATAAATACACATTATTTTCAGAATATTATTTTTCTACATTATTTATTTAAAAAATATTTTAAAATAAGTATTTTAACACATAATATTGAAAACTTGATGTCAATATCGAGTAAAACGTATTTTTCATCAATGTGTCAATTACAATTATTGCATTGAATATTATAATTTTAATAATTTGATCAATAAAATTTAATGTTAAAACTTATTTTATATTATTTTGATTATGATTTTTTTAATTATTTTTATCTTGATATATCTTTTTATTATATGAATGAATTTTTTTTTTATATAAAAAACACATATATTATAATGAGAAATATATAAATCTATAAAATTAAATTAAATTGTTAATTAATTTATATACAAATTGATTTAAAATTTACAAATAAAATAACTTATGAGCCTGAATATTGGGGAAATACCCAATAGCTCGATTTTTTTTTCTATTTCTTGTTTCTGTGCATTCTGTGGGCAAACACAATCATTTGTTGAGTTGGATTTCCAGTGTTGGAGGACAAAGAATTACAAAAGTGATTGTTAATATATGATATGGGTTTAGTTTGATGAAACAATCTGGGTTTTGTATTTTTTTTATTTTTTTAATATTTTTATTAATTAAAAAATTATAAATGAATCTCATAATTAACACTGTCAATCTAATTAACAGATTAAATCTTTAATTAGTTCAAAAATTAAATTTAAAAGAGAAATTAGATCAATTTTTTTTACGTGACTCGAATTAAATCTTTAACTTAAGTTCATATTCTAAATTGAATATTTTTTTCAGGATATTAACTATAACCTAATTTATGTTTATCTAATAAAATCTAATTAAGTAATATATATAAACAGTATGATTCATTTGCAATTCTACATGTGAAGTGGTTCATGAAAATTTAGAGTAAGGTTTGTTTCACTAACCAAATTATTCTGAAAATTGATTGATTATGCAGTAAACATTTGAAGTATTTATATATATATATATATATATATATTTTTACAAGAGATATTATATATAATTTTATAGGTTATATTACACAGTAAATTTGAAAATTAAACACGTAATCTCCCAGGAATATTTTCATAAACCGATACCACTCCGAGTTGGTTGCTTGAAACATTTATTATTAATTTATATTTTTAGAAATTGAATTTATTTGCTGTAGTTGCTATTTCAAAAATGGCTATATTCCATAAAAATAAGTTATAAATTAATATAATTATATTATTTGGACATATAAAAAAAAAATATAAATGAAGGTATATATATATATATATGAGAAATTAATATTAAATAATTATTTTTAAAAAATAAATAAATATAAAAATAAATATACCGGCCACAATTTATTTATTAAAATATAAAAAATTATCAGATCGACCTTATTTATAACATAGGATTATCAACTAATTAATAATAATTAAATGTTAAATATTATTAATTAATAATTATCTATAAAATTAATATAATAATTAATTTTATAAATTATAAAATTTATATTATAATTAATATTTTAATATATTAAATCACTATTAATTAATTCATAATTAGATGAATTTTTTTTATTTAAGAATTTCTAGTAAAATAGACATAAAAATATATTGACAGAATAAAAATAAATAATTAAAAATCTATCCCATACTCGGCATGTTGCTATTCCGTCTAATTTTCGGATGAAAAAAAAAAAAAAAAAAGTAAATTCTACTTCTCAATATCATTATCACCGTCAATTTAATCAATCTCACAATTCAATGCCACACCTGAATTTTCCCATACCTTTAACTAAAAATTAAAAAAATATTTACTATCACAAACTTCGTAAAAGCATCAACTATATCCTTTCATCTCTTCCCAGAACTCGATTACCTCTCCTTCTCTCCTCTCTCGCTGGATTCCAGCACTCTCCGGTGTCCGCACAACCCCCTCTAACCATCAGTAAAAGCCCACAAAGCACCCAATACTATTACTCCAATTAAATGGCCTCAATCCTCTCTTTATCTCCAACACTTCCCATGATCACAACTCCAAAACTCCCAATTTTTTCCACAAAAGCACCAAATTTTGTTTCTTTACCATCTTCATTATTAGCTTGCTTTTCAATTTCGAAGCGCACAGAGCCAAGGTCAAGGAGCTATAAAAATGGGGGACTCTTTACATTCGCGTGCTCTACGTCGCCATTTTTAGGCAGAGTAGGGTCGCAGAGAAGAGAAGGAAATGTTTCTTTTTTGTATTTTGGAATTAATAATTCTCACGATGAGGTAGCAAAGACCGATTCTTCTCAGGTCCTTTCAGCAATGCTTCCTTTTGTTGTTGCTGCCACTGCTATTGCTGCTCTTGTTCAGCCATCCAGTTTCACTTGGTGGGTTATTCGTATTTGTTTACTTCTCTTTTTTTTTTTTTTTTTTTTTTTTTTTTTTTTTTTTTTTTTTAATTTTTTGTTTTTTGTTTTTTTTTTTTTTTTTATTTTTTTTTTTTTTTTTTTTTTTTTTTTTTTTTTTTTTTTTGAGTTTAAAATTATGGTTTTTTCTTTTGAATGTGTTCTTGATTAACTTTGATTTAAAATTTTTGGTTAATTGGTTTATTTAAGTTGGGATTGTTTCAGTTTATTGAGTTGTTTGTGTTTGATTATTATTTGTTAATTAAAATTATCTTTTAATAATACCATTCACTAATCTATCATCTTTTAAACTATATTTGGTATCTTGGTAAACTTCGAGATTGTTCTTCAACTATATTTTATTTTATTTTTTCTTTGGCTCTTTGAATCATGTAGTCTTGTCTTTTGATCTTATTACAGTTCCTCTTTGAAGGGTTTTGTTTTTTTCTTCCTCCCATGAGACTCTTTTTGTATTTGTCTACGTGTCTTCAAGCTTTCTGATATGAACTGGATTTCGATTTTTCTTTTTTTTTCTTCCCAAACTAATTTTCTTATGAAGGTGTGTGATGCTTTTTCGTTCTTTTTTTTTTTAATCTGTAAACTACTATCTATTATATCTGATGTGGCCAAAAGATATTCATTTCTGGGAACTTTCTAAACCTTTTATTTTTTTATTTTTTTGTCTTTCTAAAGAAGAGTGTCAGCTTTTAAAATGGGGTTCCAAATGGGTAAGTATTGCATATATTAGATACAAGTGTATTAAATTTGGGACTTCTTGCATGTGTTTGATTTAAGTCTCAAAAGAGCCTCTTTTAAGAGAAGGGATGCAATGCCTATTTAGTCCAGTTTCACTTTTCTTTTGCTTTCCATTTAAAAAAGATATCATGCCAAAAAAGGAACTTTGTTTTTTTGTTAGTTTCAGGGCATTGAGTGATTCTTTATTATTGACTTGTATATATATGTATACACAAGAGTATTTTAAAAATTTGTGAATGACATGGAGAAATGATGATTTTGAATTTGCAGGGTATCCAAGGATCTATATGCTCCTGCTCTTGGTGGTATCATGTTATCAATTGGAATAAAACTTTCTATTGATGATTTTGCTCTTGCACTTAAGAGGTAATAATATATTTTCTTAGGATTTTAAGCATTTTCATTCAAGCTTTGATCGTCATGGCCAATTACGGATATGCTCCCAAGTTTCTTTATCTTTCAATCTGTTGCAGACCTTTACCACTATCTGTTGGGTTTCTTGCGCAGTATGTGCTCAAACCGGCCCTCGGGGTATTAATTGCGAAGACATTCGGGTTGCCTCAGATGTTTTTTGCGGGTTTTGTCCTCACAGCTTGTGTTGCAGGGGCTCAACTATCCAGCTATGCCAGTTTCTTGAGCAAAGGGGATGTTGCCATGAGCATTCTCCTTACTAGCTCTACAACAATTACATCAGTGCTTGTCACACCTCTTTTAACTGGCCTTCTCATTGGCTCTGTTATTCCTGTTGATGCCGTTGCCATGTCAAAGTCAATATTGCAGGTAATGACAGTGCCGGCAAAAGTGATACTGTTCAGTGAATTTATTGATTTTTGCTCACTTGAACTAAATATTAGATTTTTTTTAAGGTTGTTTTTGCTCCAGTCACCCTTGGCCTTGCGCTTAATACTTATGCGAAGCCTGTTGTACGTCTTATTCAGCCTTTGATGCCATTTGTTGCTATGATATGTACCTCACTGTGTATTGGCAGCCCTCTAGCAATAAACAGGAGTCAGATTCTTTCTACAGAGGGTCTTAGATTGGTTCTTCCAATACTGGCATTTCATACAGTGGCATTCACTTTGGGATATTGGATTTCCAGGATTCCATTTTTGAGGTAATTTCTTGTTTCATATCCAATGCTATGTGTTTTAAGGAAGGTCTTTGGAAAATAGGAAAATATAGAATGGATAAAAATCAGCCTCCTTGCCATTGCCCAGTTTTATTGACTTGGCTTCTTGGATCATCACGCAATAGCTGTTTACGTTCATTGTCATTTATAAACTGCTAGATTTTGAAGACCACATATAGTTGATTTCAATATCATGATATGAATGGTCAGCATCTAGTTCTATCCATATTGATTCCATGATGTCTTCTGTCGCGGAATCCTTTGCTTGTCCAAGGAATAGGATAAGGTCAAAAAAGATTTCAATTTGTGAGTGTTGTAGCATTTTTTGTTGGGCAAATATAGTAGAAAATTGTTGCCTGTGTTGTTTCCTCTTTATGTTTCTCAAATAGGGAGCTGCCAGTAAAATTGCTATTCTGATTCATTCAATTCTAAGTATATATACATCAGTACATTAGAGGTCTTAATTGTCTGACTTTACATATGGTAGGCTATTATTTTGTTTCATATTTCTTTCCTTTTCTACTATCTGTGATTTGCTTTCAAGTCATTGTATAGCATATTGAAAAAGGTAGCCTTTCTATAATTCTTTTGCTATTCTGGAGCCCCCTTGGCAATTTTGTTGATTATTGACATTGTCAGTAGGTCAGTAGTCCAAATGCACACACGCTCACAGATGTATATATCTCTCAGATCTGAACTAGCAATTATTTGGAGCCTGCTTGGTCCTTGTCCAATAATATATATAAACAATTATTGGATAAGTTACTATTTCGTTCTTGAGGTTTGATCCAATTAACGTAATGGTCTCTTCTTTTTGAGAAACTAACTAAATAGTCCCTCAGTTTTGGTTTCATTAAATCAATTAGTCATTCTATCTATTTTTTTTTTTTAAATTCCATTAAAAAAAATAAAGAATATTAAATACCCAAAATAATCCACATGTTATTCTACTCCCATTTACCAACATTGCCACCATCACCATCCCCATTGCCTCTGCTATACACAAAACACACATGCATCATCATCATCATTGTAACCATCACCATTACCTTTACTGCACATAAAACATGCACACATCATCATCATAATCGTTACTATCACCACCGTTACCATCACCACTACCTCTATTGCACGCAAAACATGCACGCATAATCAGCTTGAGACTCTGCCAGGTGTTTGGGCTGCACAGGTTCCATGAATGCGAGCTTATTCATGAAATTTCTCTCTTTCTCGTTCTGTTGAATTTTGATTATGTTACATATAAATTCATTTCAACAATTTTGAAATTTTTTATAATTCTGTTTGGATATAAGTTTTTCTAGATATAAACTTTTTTTTTTTTTTTTTTTTTGTGAAGGATTAGATCTGGAAAAGTAATTTGAAATATTTTTATTTTTTTGTGTTTAATGAGAATTCATTGGCTATAATTTTTTACAATTTGAAAAAAGAAAAGAAAAGATAAGAGTAGTTGAAACATGGCTGGAAAATGGTTTTGGCTATGATGGAAAATTTAAGTATAAATCAAGAGTATTTTAGTCTTTATAACGGCAAAAAATGGATGAAATGACTAATTAGTTGATAGAAAAAAAACTGTGGGACTATTTAGTTAGATCATTTCGTTAATTAGGTAAAATCTCAGGGATGAAATAATAATTATCCATAATTATTTTGTGAATAATTTATATGCATGATCATAAAACATGTAATTCCGTGACTGATCAACTAATAATCCATTACAAATTAGAATCTATATGCAGGTGATAATGACATTACCTAACATGGTTATTGTTGCAGGCTAGAGGAAGAAGTTAGCAGGACAATTTCACTATGCACTGGAATGCAAAGCTCCACCCTGGCAGGGCTTCTTTCAACCCAGTTCCTTGGGACCATTCAGGCTGTTCCACCAGCATGTTCAGTGGTTGCCATGGCGATCATGGGTCTTTCTCTTGCATCTTTCTGGGGCAATGGCTACCGGATAAGGGACTTGCCTTCGCATCTTATCCCACAGTTTGGTTCCACAGACAAGGCTTAGCATAACAAATCGAGCTAATTTAGTAGAGAGTCTGTCTAGGTACACTAGAAAACCATCGGTGGTGATGGTTAAGATAGCATTACAGTTCATAGATAGAAGCAGGGGAAAAATATAGATTGCGGGAAGTAATGGCAGTGTCTGGCGTTGTATAGTTATTCGAAGAGTTGTTTTCACCGGTCACACATTAAAGTTGCTATTGTATATATTAGAGGCACATAAGAAACTCTCTCTCTCTCTATGCCTGTTTCTTTTTTATGCTTGAGGCTGCAATTTTTGTATTTCTCATATAAGTAGTGCTGACTACATCTTCCCTTGGCCTACATCAAGAATCAATTCATTTTGTATGAAAATTGGAGGATGTGGTACACATGGCAATTTAATCTTTTGTATTTTATATTTAAGATCAAAGTTTTAAATTAAGTTTGTGGCGTGGTATTCTCATATGCTTTGGCCTCTTACATTTATGTAGGGGTTGTTTATGAACAAAGCAGGGAAAGAAGAGGCAAATGCACTACTTATAGAAATGAGAAATAAAGAGAATTCGCCCTAACTAGGTGGTGAGAAGGAGACAGAAAATGGGTCCATGCTCACTTAGGGATGTTTGGATGGGTGATTAAGAATTATTAATTTGAGATAAAAATATTTTTTCAGCTTCCACTTAGGAATGTCTAGATGGGTGATTAAGAATTGTCAATTTAAAAGACTAGATGGGTGATTGAGAATTATCAATTTGAAATAAAAATATTTTTTCAGTTGGCAAAAATTCTAATTAGCAATAGCAACTTATATCTCATTTTGCCGATTTGAAGGAGACGAGACGAATTGATAATTAATTTTTAATAATTTGACATCCAAATAATTAATAATTTTTTAATTATCAATAAATATATTTTTAAACAGTAATTAAATTTTGTAATATGGTATCCAAATAGTCCCTTAGTCTTAATATTACCATTCCTTTTAAGAGACTTGCCCAACGTTCCAACATTGTAAAGAACACTCAATCGACTTGCAACTAATATATAGTGGCGTTATCAATTTAGCCCACGGCAGCAACAATTAGGTTTTAATTTCTTAATAATCGACTTGATGTTGATGTTTAGCAATAGATTTTTTTGGTAAATTTGGTCTCAACTGGATATTTGAACTAAAAACTTCTCAGTTCTGATAATGATTCTAATATCATTGGACTAAACTAACAGCTTATTAGTACCAATCAGTTTCTTTATGAACATGAAATTTTATTTTATTTTTTAGCATAATTTATCAATTCTATTGGTCTTATGAAATATTGCAAAAAAATCAAATCAATCCTAGATTTTGATATATTTTTCATTGATAATAGACAAATTCATATTTCTCCTAAAAAAAAACTGTTTATTTTGGATTGGATAGATACAATGAATAAAATTAATTCATGATACAATTTGGTTGTAAAACAAAAATTAAATAAACATTATTGAGACGAGCTTTTTTTATTTATTTCTTTATATTATTATCATATTGTTCGAAGGACTTATAATCGTTAAAGTTAAAAATCATTGAATAATAATAAAATATAAAAAAAAAAAATTATAAATGAGTGAATGTTAAGGCTATCATCATACAGTTAATTTATAAGCTCACATATATGGGATTGCATATACTTTAACAATAATAATGACATATGCCATGCATATAGAAATGGAAAAACAATGGTCCCCAGGGCCAAGGCCCTGGAGGAAATGGATTCTTAGAATGAAGTAAGTAACGCAGTTATGGGCTCAGAATGTGCCTTCAACCTTCAACTCTCCATGCCTTTACCCACTGCTCCATTAAACCTTCAATTTTATTTTTAAACCTTTTTCTCTTCTTTCTTCTATATCTAGAAGTCAGAAAAATACTAGTCTTAGTCTTATATATACATATTCTTTTATCTAAACTTTAGATAGTATTATAGCATCTAGATTTATCCTTACATGTTTTCAAATTGCTATATCAAATTTAAATAAGGATCATTAACTTGTTACAATATTATTGTTGGAACAAAAGTGGTGCTTGGATTATCTTAATATTGTGAAATTATGATTCAAATCTCAGTCCAAACATAATAAAAGAAATTGTTGGACCAAATCTAATCTGAGTATAGCTATATTTGCTTCACATTTGGACTCCCATATGACACCATAAATTTTAATAAATAAAATAATGTCACATCAAATCATTAAAAAAAATTAAATAGTATTTTCCAATTATGTTTAAATAGTTAATTATTTGAAATTTAATATTTTTAAAATATTATATGTAAAGATATGAGTACGTGTTGTTCCTACTTATATAAAAATAAATTCATATAAATATGTATCTATTACTTCATTTCGGATACATTTTAGCATTTATTTTTTAAATTTAATTCCCATTGAAATTCAAGTTCTAAAAGAAAATTTATAGCACCATTAAAGAAAAGCTAATCGGTCACTATCTTTTATCCATATAAATTGTCATTACAATTAGAAGTTTGAAACCACCAGAGACTTTGAATTGAGTATAAAACGACAATCTGTCCTGTTGCTTGTTGTCTGGGTAATTAGCTCATCATGAACAAATTTCTTTATGCTATTTATTACAACTACTAACCACTAATACTATCACAAATTCTTATACATCAGGTTAGATTGTATTGTAACTGCCAAAATTTTTTATAAAGCTAAGTTGAAAAAAAAATGAAAATTTCTTGTTTTATAAGTTTAAAGTACTCTATGAGTGTAAATTTGAGTTTTCTTTTGTTCTTTTATAAAGGAAAATTCAATTTAATTATAATAAATGAAGAAATGTTATAGTACTTATTAAAATGAAAATTCATGTTGAATTACATACACACTCCTTCATTAATTTAGATTTATCCCATTATTGTGACAAAAGATGGTGCAAGAAAAGTTCCATGAAATGCATGAACATCTCTTGCAAAAACATAAATAAAACCCTTGTAAAAAAAGACAAGTATTAGTTTCACAAACTTTCAAAAACTATTTATAAATTAAATCAGTTTAATTTATAGGCTATGTCAAGCATGAAACAAGTTGATTAATTAAATTAAAAATATAGAAATTTTAATTGAAAAGCTTATGTGTGTTAAGGGCATAATCTACATTGGATTACTCCTAAAGTATAATACTTCATAACATATCATCATTTCATAATTACCATCTCCTATTATATTCTCTCTTTTTTATTATATTTTTCCTCATAATTAATTGTACTCTAAAGAGTATAATAATAGTATGGATTCACAATCAAATCTTATGTTATTTTAATCATTCATAATACACATTTTTTAATAAATATATACTCGCGGTTATATCAATTTGAATTTTTTATTTTATTTAATATTTTATTTTTTATCTCATATATATATATATATATATATATATATATATATATATATATTATCATATTATTTTTTTTAAATATTATGATAATTAATATTTATTCATAAATAATTTGACGCATAAATAGATGTAATAGATATATAAAATAGGAGTTAGAATATTAAATGAGATAAATCATCGAATTGTTATTATATTTCACTGTAGATACCCTAATATTTACTATCTCTATGTATCAAATATACAAGCATTTTACACTTTTCTTGGATTTGGGTTTTTAACCTATTATTTTGCCTAGCAATTATAGATAAGAAAACCTATAGATAGGAAATGACAAGAGAAAAAGCAATAATAAGGATGATATTAGGGCATCCATAATGAATTTTTTTTATAGTGTAATATAATAATATTTATCACACCATTATTGTATTATTTTATCTCCCATTTCACTTTTTCTTATAATTAATTGCGCTCTAAAAATTATAATCGTATTAATTCACAATTAAATCACATTATTTCAATCATTCACAATACACGTTCCATATTAAATATATTTATTTTTTAAAAATTATTTTATAATTTTTAAAAAATAATTTATTAATTTTTGGAAAATAACATTAATTTCCAAAAAATAATATATTAATTTTTGGAAAATTATTTTTTATTTTTCAAAAAATTTAATTATAAGGATAATTTAAAAAACAACAGAATCACAGAGCTAGCTAGCTAGTTTAATTACTGAATAAGGTTTAATCAAATAAAAACAAGAAAAAATCTGTTTGTTCTTTAATTTATAGGAGAATGAACAAGAGAGGGGGACATTAGGGCATCAAAGCCAAGTTTGGGGATATTATAGTTTCTCTTATTTGCATGTATAGTTCAAAATTCAGAATCAGTACATAAAAAATATTGCATTACTGTTCATGAAACAGATAATTAGTTAATTTGCAAAAAATCCAATTTTTCCTTATGTTTTTAAATTTTGGTATATATATAGTGTTAGTGGATTAATTCCTACATAGATTAATAAGGCTTCTACCAAAGCAAATATATAGAATGTGGTAAATGCTAGACAAGAAAATTCATGATTAGCAACATTTCTATATTAAAAAATAAAAAAGCAAGTAGATTATTAATTCCATTAACCTTAATTATTGCTTTTACAATTAGTACTCTAAAATACCAGTTTTCAATTACCATTACTGTTGTTATATATGGTATAATAATAGTACTTTGAGATATAATTAATTAATATAAGGTAATTAGCGAGGAAGCATTTTTATTATTTGATCTCTAACTTATTTCAACGTTTACGTACACATACTCATCTCTCTAGGGTTAATTTATAACCTACAGATTTCATCATCCAACAAGTTTTTTAAGACTTTTGATATATAAAAACTTAAAAAAAAAAAAGGGCTAAAGATGAAACTGTTATACATGTAATACACTTGAAATTATGGAAAATTTTTGTCTAAATTAAATGTATAAATTTATTTTATACACTAAATCAACAAGTAATTATATATTTTAACTATTATGATTCTTTTATTTACTTTTTATTCATAAAAAGAAGTTTGATTTTATTTTTTTATATATATTTTTATATTATTAGATTCTGAAACTGTCACTTTCCCCAATATTTGGTTTTGTTGTATTCAGATATCTCAAAGCTTGACTAGCAAATATGCATATATATATATAATTTTTAGAAAATGCCTAGAAATAAAATAAAAATAAAAATTAGAAAAAAGCTGTTTAATTATATAAAAATGCTGGGACACATATATAATATATATGAGAAAGGTGGGAAGCATGTGAAGGATAAAGGAATCATTTTGTTAGCACTTTTGAAGCAACTTGTGACAACCCTAAAACATTCAAACATAGTAACCATATGTTTTCATGAAATCAAAGAAGCATAATTATTACTTACTTGGAACCATTATTTCCCTCTACTAATTCACATATTAATAGCTTATTTTTCATAAAAAAAAAAAAGAACAATAAAAAAGAGGTTTGATTTTTCTTCAATCCATACAAATTAAAGATTTCTCTTTAACATGATTAACTATATATATTCTTTTCATTTAATTCAAATTCTTTGCTTTATTTTGTATCTTATCTTTTATTTCATATTTTTTTTATATATTATATCACTTACTTTTTAAAATATTTTAATATTATTTTATAAATTATGTAGTGTATAAAAAAATGAAATAGAAGATATGACATGAAATATGACAGAGTATCTTCATTATCTCTTATTTTTATATATATAAACCTGCAAAACTAAGCTAAAGATCCATCAGTAACATTGTAACATAGATATATATTAAAATTATAACAAAATAAATAGCAAGAAATTACTTAACAAGATATTATAGGATGTTAAGAGACCAATTATATATCATTATAGCCATACATGTAAATACACAAGCAAACAATATTTATACAAAGTTTCACAAACTCATCTGGTTCCATTACATGGTAATTCACAGATATATATTCCTAGGACCATATACTACTAGGGAATACATATAATTTTCGCATAAAAAAGAACTGATTTTCTCTTTTTAAACCATTTTGTATTCTCTTCTACTTAATTAATTATTTGGTGTTCTTTTTTCTTTTTCTTTTTAATAAAAAGTGTACTCTTGATATGTGCACTAACAGCAAGATTAAGTATTAATAATAACTCAAGTAGTAGTATAGCATAAACCAGCAATACATCTCATCACCTGTACTTGGGTGTTAAGGCACTTTATGTAATTCGCAGCCTCATCCAATAAACTGCATAACTCCATACCTTCGCCGCCCGGCACCACCTTTCTTAGCTCATTAGTTTCATCAAACCTACTGCTTTTTTCAGCCCCAGTGTTATGATTCTTGAGGTTGATTCTTTTCACTGAAGGGTGTGTTGGATAATGAATCCGTACAGGCCTATGAACTTTAATAAGCCGATGGTGGGGATGCCAGGGCTTCCGTTTCCGGTTTCGAATCTTGGAAAGCAATGCCCTACTCCAGGCTCTTCTTGACCCAACAGCAGAAGCTAGGGATTTATTAGCAGCAGTTTTAACCATATTACATCTTTGAAAGATCACTGTTGGACAACAAGGAATAAGAGGTTTTTGTCTGTTTATTTTACTCAAAGATCTAAGGAAATTTTTTGTGAATCTATATTTCAAGGAATTAGGGTTCTGATTAGGATTCATGGAGCCAAAAGAAAAAGAAAAAGGATTGGACTTGTTTGGTGAGGGTTTTTGGGTAGTTGGGTATTGATAATGATGATATATATATATATATATATCATGAAAGACGGAGAAGAAAAACAAGAGATGAAGAGAACAAAAGAGATTTTGTTTCTGACATAAAGGAAGGGGTGTCTGACACAAAGAAATTAGAAAGACAAAAGGAAAATTTTAGTTGGGTTACGTACTATTCTCTGACACACAGAATCTATACATTGAAAACAAGAGGTCAGCGAAAATTTCAGGTGAGATAGAGAGAGAAGAGATTGAAAAATGGAAGGTGTAAGGAAGAAGAAGGATGGGAGAAGGGTATTGTCGGAATCAAAGAAAGAAAGGATTTGATATTATGATTAATTGAATTGAATTGATACGTTTCTTCTTTCGTTTTCAGTTTTTTGGGTTTTGGAGATGGAAAGTGAGTTTTGTGGGCCTCTTAATGGCTAACCACCATATGATCGCACATGGTTCCATTTTCCCACTTGGAATCTGCGGGACCCTTTTTTTTTTTTTTTTTTTTTTCTAATTTTGTTCTATTTTATTGTTTTTGTAATTTTTTTTTATATTAAATGACAATTAATTTTAAATTTATTATCAAAAATATATATACTTACTATTAAATTATATTTTAATATTTAATTTTATTCTATTTTGTTAATAAAATCAAAATAAATCATCTGAATTGAATATTTATCTCATAATTCATGAAATTAAATATAATTTAATATATTGTATTTCTCATACTTAAAATAAATTTAAATTTTTAAATATATTATATGTGTTAAAAAAATTAAATCAATTTCAAATTTAATAATTAAATTAAAATTTTAATAGTTTGAATCTGAATAGATATTAAATTTTTACATAACTTTATAATATTATATTTAAATAATAATATACAATATTGATAATATATATCCAAATATTTTATTTGAAAATTTGTCAATTCTATATATAGTACTACTAAATTTTGTTTGATTTTGAAGAAGACTTTCTGGAAATTGTCTGTAAGCATGTGTTAGCGACAATGGTGTGTGGTGATGAAATATTCATGGATTGGACAGTACAGTCGGCCAAGAAATGACAATCAATTGCACCTGTTTCTTAACTATTCAAACTATAAATAAGCAATTAATTAATTTCTTGCAAATTCATTTTGTATTTGCATAAACAACTATTGATGACTAATACATGGCTAGCGTTCGATCAAAATAAGACCCACCTTGATGGATTTAAAAAGAATATGGTGGAATTAATTAGAGAAAGAGAAATGTTATCCTTCTATTACGTGGTGATCTTAAAAAAAAAAAGAAAAAAAAGAATGTGTGATGTATCTTTTTTGTTCTGAGATAATTTTTTGAACTTGCAAGATTAATAATCAATATTAAAGTAATAAGTATGAATTTGATAAGACATCTTCGATGTTTAAGTTAATGACTTTATCCTTTAAGATTTTTAAAAAAGGAAATGATTAACTTTGAGAAAAATATTTTTTATTAGTGAGAGAGAGTGTATTATAGTACGAGTTAGCTTACTTAAATGAGTAAATAATTTTCCCTTTTGTAATGGCTCAATTACAATAAGAGTAGGCAGACAGGTGGTGACATCCTTATGACAGAGATGAGCAATAAAGTTTTAATTAATAGGGCAGACAACCTTATTGTATCAGTCTTTTGATATCTTGTATGTACTTAAGTACTGTGAATGAGTGATATTTTTACTGTATCATGCACACTACCTTATTCTAATATGAATCTCCTTTATTTAAGGTGAACGTATCCTTAGAACTCTTCGTCTAATAAGAGCCAAATAAGCAGCTAGTATTCGAGTTAGAGGATCTTTGTAAGGCTCATCCTTTGGAAATTGCTCGAGGCACTACCAGTATAGGGCTACAAATTGAGCACAAAAGCTTGATCAAGTAACTCGAACTCAGAAGGGCTCGAGCTCGAAGGTTTTTTATGTCTCTATTCCAAAACTTCAGGATTTTATCCTCGAATTAAGGCCTCTTTAGGCCTTTGTTACCCCAATCCAAGCCTATAAGGTTTTTTTTATTAAGGGTTGAGTTTGATGACTAAGAAGTCCAACTTTAAACCTTCATATTGATTCCTCATTAGAGACCCCCAACTCCCTAGCTTGATCTAAGTGTAACGAGGAGTGAGTTAAGGGAGCATAAAAATGATCTTAGCAAGGTTGGCTATATCTATACTATATATGAGTGAGCCAATTTGAGGGTTTGCATACAAAGTATGTAAATGGTCACTATATGATTGCCACACTGTGGTGTAGTCTTTATAATTTCCAATGTCTTTAAATACTATGCCTCATTGATTAAAAGTCTTTCAATAAGGTGTCTCGCTGATAGAGGCCTTTTGGTTTCCAATGGCTTCAAGTGTTCAATTCTAAATATCTTTGAGTCTTCCAGATTATTCATCCTTAGAGGTTTTCAAATAATATTTCTTGCTAATATGTCTTTAGAAATCTACCTTGCATAGTGGTTTTCAGATAATCTGCCTCGTCAAGAGGATTTTAGATGATGTGCCTCGTTGAGAGAAGTCTTTAGGTTTGTCTTGTCTAATATAAAGGTCTTCAGATGATCTACCTTATCAATAGAAGGCTTTAGATAATGTGCCTCGTCAAGAGAGGTCTTTAGGTCTACCTTATATAGAAGTCTTCGGATTGCCTCATCAATGAAGGGATTTAGATAATGCGTCTCTTCAAAAGAGGTCTTTAGGTATGCCTTATATAGAGGTCTTTGAATGATCTACCTTGTCAATATAAAATTTTAGATATTGTGCCTCATTGAGAGATATCTTCAGATAATCTACCTTGGGTCTTTGAATGATCTACCTTGTTAATAGAAGACTTTAGATAATGCATTTCATTAAGAGATATCTTTATATAATCTACCTTGCATAGAGGATTTTAGAAATCTACTTCATCAATAGACGACTTCATAAATCTATCTCATCAATAAAGGACTTAGGCCTTTGGTGTTTTGTCTTGATAAGGTCTTAGTGCCTAGAACTTGTTGATTAGAGTTAGATAGGAATTTTGGTGCCTAGAGCTAGTTGTTTGGGGTTCGCTAGGACTTTTGATGCCTAGATCTAATTGTTTGGAGTTCACTAGGACTTTTGGTACCTGGAGTTGGTTGTTTGGAGTTCGCTACTTTTGGTGCCTATAGCTCATTGTTTGGAGTTCACTAAGACTTTTGGTGTCTAAAGTTCATTGTTTTAAGTTCACTATGACTTTTAGTGCCTCACAATAACTAGAAATTTGTTCCTAGAACTTGTTGTTTGGAGTTCTCTAGGACTTTTGGCACCTCACTATGACAAGGACTTTTTGCCTCAGGCTTTTGTCTAGCCGAACTAGATCTTATGGTGTTTTGCCTTGCAATGTCTTTTTGCCTTACGATTTTTCGTTTAACCGAACTAGGTCTTATGTGACTTCATAACTTTTGCCAATAGTTCACTAGGTCTTTGTGCCTAGATCTTGTTGTTTAAAGTTTGGTAGGTCTTTTAGTGTCTCACTATGACAATGACTTTTTGTCTAACTGAACTAGGTCTTATAATGCCTTGCCTTGATAATGTCTTTTTGCCTTGTAGTCTTTTGCCTAGTTGAACTAGGTCTTATGTGCCTCATAAACTTTCATCTAATCGAATTAGGTCTAATAGTGCCTTTCCTTGACAAGGTCTTTCTACTTTGCGGTCATTCGCTTAGCTAAACTAGGTCTTATATGCCTCACGAACTTTCGCTTAGAGTTCACTAGACCTTATGATGCCTTGCCCTAACAAGGTGTTTCTGCCTCATGGTTTTTTCCTAGAGTTTACTAGTTCTTATGTGCCTCGCAGAATTTTACCTTGCCTTAATAAAGTTTTAAATAATAATATGTCTCAATGATGGAGGACTTTAGAAATTCACATCACCTAGAAGTCTTCAAATAATATGCTTCATGTATAGAGGAATTTAGAAATTAACCTCTCTTGAAGGCCTTCAAATAATATTTAACATGTCTCACTTATCAAGGACTTAGAAATCTACCTCTTATGGAGTTCTTCAGGTGCCCTACCTTGACAAGGTATTTTAGGCTTATATTCCCTTTAGAGCTTGACCCTTCTTAAATTCGAGCTAACACTTTAAACAAGGGGATTAGATTCCTCTCCCTATAAAGCTTCACTCTTATTTAGTCAAGCACATTGTTTTCACAATTTGGGAGAAATTCATATCTTTTTCATTAATATTCACTAAAAATATATTTTTGAATATTCTAAGTATAAAGGACTTTTACACCTTGTAGTATTATGAGTTTGTTCTTGACTTGGAATGGCCTTCCCATATTGGTATGAACTTGTCTATTCCTTCTCTTTTTCCTCATTTTTTTCCCTTTTCTTCCAACTGATCTCCTCTTCTTCTTCTTTTAGAGAACTAGCTGAAAGTGTGAGTATTATCTTGTCGGATGTATTTTTGTGTAAGGATCAATGCATCCTCCAAATTTTAAGGTGCATGTCTATAAAGGGCTTTGAAGTAGTCACGATGGGTGGTCCCATTTTGGAGAGCTTTAACTACTCTAGCTTGATCCAAGCTTGTGATTTTCAATGCTTCTTTGATGAACTTGGCTATGTGATTCAGTAGTGACTCACCTTTTTCCTGAGTCACTATTTTGAGGAACTGTGTCCTCCTTTCTATCGAGATGCTTGAGCAAACTTTTTCATAAATAGTTTTGCAAGTTAAGGGGAAGGAGTGAATGTTCTCCTATAGTAAGCCATCAAGCCACCTTGTCGCAACTCCTTCTAAGGTCCCTCAAAAAGCACTACATAATGAATTATTGCTAGTTTTCTGAAGCTTGACTGTGTTTTTATAATCAAGGACATAAATCATCGGTGTCTACCTTATCACTATATATTTTCAGTGTATATGGATGAACTTGTCTGACATTTGATGTTATTGAATTTTCTTAATAAAAGGTGGTATGAGAGTTAAGGACCATCTCCCATATGCTCTCTTCCTCATTTTGTCTCCCTCCATTTCCTCCAGAATCCTCTTCACTTCTGCTTTGATATTGCTCGACACCTTTCATTTTCTGTGGGCTCATCTAGCAAGGGAAACTTCATATCGACTACTACCATCACTTCTGGCTCCTTCCCTCGTAAGATGTTCTTCAACACAAGCCCTTCCTTCCCTTTTATTATCTCTCCTATCATGCCTATTTTCACTCTTATGCTCTTGTAACATCCCAGCACATTTGCTTAAGTTGTTGTATGGGAAAGTAGTCCCACATTGATAATGGATAACAAAATTAAGTGGTTTATATAGTTCAACTAATTGCTATCTAAATAACCTGGTTAACCACTTTAAATCGAGATTGAGCCATAAAATAGCATATTATTTAGAGCTAATTTCGGGTTAGACCGTTATAGCTCATCCTCTCTTACACTGCCTCATTAGTCATCGAACTCTCTCTCTAACCTTTGAGGCCTTTATTCGCTATTCTCTTTTCTTTTGCTCCCTCACTTTTTCAAGAAGGTGTATTACCTCTTCTTCTCAAATGATGATCTTATTCTCCTCTCAAATTGTCCCTCTCTAGTTCCCCTTTAACTCCCCTTATACTCATTATTTCTGTCTGATTTACCTTATCTTGGGATTCTTGACCAAAAGCAAGACGTTTTGCAGAGCTGTAGGGCATGATTTTAGGTGTTATAGTTATATTATGAGCATAAAGGATTTGCTAACGAGCTAAGGCTTGTAGTATTTGGCAGTGTTGCTAAGTTGAATACTTGTACTAGTAAGGAGTTAAGCCGCAACGAAGCCGTCAACTAGGATCAGATTAGGAACTGTGAAAGGATTTATAATCTAGGAGCTCAGGTTATTTCTTATCAGAATGACATGGTCTCTTGGGGTTAAAGTTTCCCGCTGTGGTGCTTGGCTTGTGGATGGTGAATTTACTAGGTGTATTTGAGACATTTTCTAGAGAATTTCATTAGATTTTTTGTGCAACTGGATCCTCTTGAGGTCTAAGAGAGAATTTTTTTTTTTTTTAAGAGGTGAGAAAGAAAGTAGGTAGATATGTTACAGTTCTCAAAGAAAGAAGAGAATGCAAAAGAGACCCGGTGATTGAACTGATTATTCCTTACAGATAATACCATTTGATGATCGAAAAGATCTTTAAAGAAATGTGTGATGAACTCTTCTGTTTAGGCCTAAACTTGAGGCAACTTATAGGATTTGCAAGATGAACAACTAGCATCAAAGTGCCAAGTTGGACTTGGCAAGGCCTCTTTGATGTCTAATTTAGTGGCTTGAATCCCTTGGATTCTCAAGAAAAAAGATGAATAACCTTGAGATAAATGTGTTTTTCTAGTGAGAGAGAGCTTATTGTAGTAAGAGTTATCTTACTTGAATGAATGGATAATCCTCCTTTTATTAGTGACTCAACTATGTCAGGAGTATGCAGATATGTGACGACATTTTCATGGCGGAGAGGGGCAGCGAAGTTTGAATTGATAGGACAAACAATCCTTCTTATATCAGTCTTCTGACATCCTAGATATGACAAATAATTATACAGTTTATTTAATGAGTTTTGATGGTTGTCTATATTTTGACAACCTAGATATGCTTCTGTATCACTATGTGATATTAAGTTATATTTAGTGACATTTAATTTGCACCTACCAGAGGATTGTCAACTAGTATTATTGCTCTCATTAGAGGGATGTTAGTTTCAACTCAACTATAATAGAAAATTTATCCATACAGGAATGGATGTTATTATTATAAGAATTAGCTAAGTTTTGATACTTTGGCATATCTATAGAAGTTATAACCATATATGACTCGTAGCATAGTAAATAGTGAGATATATGAGTTAGTTTGAATATGGATGTAAGTTTGAAATTATGGAATATGTATTAAAATGGGTACATTTGGCACTACGTAGCATCTTGGATTAATATTCCTATTTGTTGAGCTTATAATTTTATATATTCATCTTGAATGAATTGATTTACTTTCAATTGATTTGTTGCTTGATTATTTCTGTTATTAAACTTGTTCTATTTTATTCTATGCAAGATATGTATTATAAATATCAAATAACTAAGCTTTTCCCAAAAGGTCATTCCCAGACCAGTGCTTGTAGGTAATATTTTGGAGAAATTATTTAAAACTGAGATGAGAAAATGGAAATTTTGGGTTGTAGTTTAGATAATAGCAAAGCTTTATTTTGCTATCATCCAACAATATGGAAAGTCATTTGATGGAAAAGAAAAAAAATTCCTTCAATGTAAATTCAGTCAGTCTAACAGCTTCAAGCATATTCTTAGTAAGCTAGGGGATGGGTGTGACAAGGTCCTTTTTGTGAAGCAACAATTTTTTAGAGCTAATTACTTTTCTTACTTTGGTAGATAACTATACTAGAACTACTTGGACTTACCTTATGCAAAAAAAAGAATCAATTTTTTTATTTTTTAAATTCCTTTATTAACCTAGTGAAAACCCAAGTCACTACTAAAATCAAGATTTTTAAAATTGACAGTGGTTCTAAATTCATTAATTCATCATGTCAGGATTTGTTTTATACCAAATTCACTTATTCCAAACTACATATACCTACGCTCTACAATAAAAGTGGAGTAGAAAAAAGGAAACATAGACACTTGCTTCAAGTTGCTAAGGATTTTACAAGATCAAACTTCTCTCCAATTTAGTCTTGGTCTAAGTGTATTTTGCATATCACATATCTCATCAACATACTTCCTATGTCTGTTTTAAATTGGACCTCCCATTACCAAAAATTATTTGGACAAGATTTTGATTATCAAAACATGGAAGTATTTGGATATCTATATTTTGCCACTGGTACTTTTCCACATAAAAATAAATTTGCCCCTAGAGCTATTAAGTAAGTCATTTTGGGTTATGCCTTGAATAAAAAAGGTTACAAAGTTTTTGACTTAGCCGCTAATAAGATCTTTGTTAGTAGAGATGTTCATTTTGTTGAAACTCATTTTCCTTTATCCAACATTCAGTTTCTACTTCTATTTATGCTCCTTAAATCCCTATAAATACAAATACTCCTTATGATTTTCACAATTTACCATTTCATCTAATGCATAACATGTTACTCAAAATCCTATTTCTTTTGATATTATCCTTACTCTCAATCACAAAATTTCATCTGTAGCTCTTCCCCCAACTCCCATTAAGTCAGTCCATACTATAGTTGATCATATTTCACCTGTACTTTTTAGGAAAAGCATTACAATTACCAATAAACATATTTGGCTCCAAGATTTTGTCTATAATGTACACTCTACTGCTGACAATGATGATTCATTTTGTTTAGGTAATCTTGTTCCAACCCCTCATTTTTCACCTTCTTATATCTTTTCTTAACCAAATATATGTTATTTATAAACCTACTACTTATAAGCAAGCATCCTTTGATCATAATTGGGCACTATTATAAATCAAAAGCTTACAGCCTTGGAAAAGAATGGCACTTAGATTTGAATTGATTTTTCCAAAAGGGGAAAAGGCAATTTGATAAAAATTGGTTTATAAGATGATATATAGACCTAATAGGACTCGTGATAAGTACAAAGCTTGGTTGGTAGCTAAGGGATATAAACAAATAGAATGTTTAGATAACAAGGATAGTTTTTCATTTATGGCAAAACTAGTAACAATTAAAATTTTACTTGTATTAGCTCCTATCAACTGATGGCCTGTCTATCAATTTGATATTAATAATGCTTTTTTTTCATGGTTATTTGGATGATGTAGTTTATATGTCGTTGCCTGTAGGTTACTCCAAAGCATTATCTAGACAAGTTTGTCTCCTTAGAAAGTCCTTATATGGACTTAAATAAGCCTCTCAATAGTGGAACTTGTAATTTACTTCTTTTCTTCCTAGGTTAGGTTGTAAACAATATGCCAATAATTATTGCTTATTTACTAGTGAAGTTGATAATCATTTTTTTTTTGTTCTTTTAGTCTATGTTGATGATGTCCTTATTACTGGTACATACATGACTGCAATTTTTGTAGTTAAAAAGTCTTAGATGATTAGGTCACAATTAAGATCTCGATTTTATTAAATATTTCCTTAGTCTTGAAGTCGCAAGGTCATATTCAAAAACATTCATCAATCAAAGGAAATTTGTGAATGATTTGATATAAGATGCAAATATGCAAGCAGCTAAATATCTCTTTATTTCATTATCCAAAAGTATTAAGTTATCTCTTAAAAAAGGGGAACTATTGTCTAATCCATATCGATATAGAAGATTATATTAGTAAGTTGCTTTATATTAATTTTACAAGACTTGACATAAGCTATATTGTCCAACATCTAAGTCAGTTTATGTCTATACCTAGGCAACCTAACATGGATGATGCATTAGAGGTTCTTAAATACCTCAAATCTTCTCCATCTGAAAGATTTTTTTCAGCTAATAGAACATTTCAACTCACTGCATACTGTGATGGTGAATGAGCTTCATACTCATTTTCTAGGAAATCTTTGACTGATTTTTGTAATTTTTCTTATTAATTTTTTAATTTCCTGAAAAACTAAGAAGCAATCTATTTTTTCAAGATCTTCAGCTGAGAGAGAGTATCGCAACATGGCATCTAAAGTTTGTGAGCTTCTTTGTATCACTTATTTGCTTCAAAATCTTTGTATTCATATCATCTTACCCATTCAGCTACATTGTGACAATCAAGCTATTTTTCATATTGCAATCAACATGTTTATCATGAGCTCACCAAATATATTGAAATTGATTGTTATTTGATGAGAGATCAGTTCAATAAAGACTTTATTTAACTAGCACATATATCTTCATCTTTCCAACTTACTGATATTTTTGTCAAAGTATTAACTTTTGCATAACATCAAACTTTAATGTTTAAGTTTGGGGTTGTATGATTTGCATCCTCCAACTTGAGGGGGACTAGCATTAATAAATTAAATTATTTTGTTGAAAATATAGCCAATAATTTGTTAGTTATGTCCAGCTGTTAGATAACTCAACACATTCTTTATATATAAACATTTTCTCTCTTCTCTCATTTGGTGAACTACAGAATAATAAAACTGATTTTTCTTTCCTTGCTCATCTTTTACAGGGAATTTGATGATTCCTGTTCTCTGAACAAGATTTGAAACTAGTAACAATTTGAAGAACTAATTTTTATGTTATTCAATATGATTATTTAAATGCATTAACATTGAAAAAAAAATAACTTATTATTTTAGGTGATAGTAATTAAAAAATAAAATATATTCATCAATGAAAATTATTTATATATTTATGTTATGTATCTCTTTTGTAAAATTGACACAACATATAAGCTTTCAAATAATAAAAGCTCAAGTTTAGAGTAATTTAAATTGCTATTAATAAAAGTTGCTTTTAATAAAATTTAAGGAAACTGATATAACATTTTACAAACTTTAAGCAATAAAAGACAATAAAACCATAACAAAAAAAATTAAAACAGCAAGTTCAAAATCAAAAATTATGGACCTATATTCTGCTATAAAAAAAATAAAATTATTTTAGATCTCATTTAAATTCATATTTATCTAAATAATTCATTAAATTAAAACTAATTTTATAACATTAAAAAAAATAAAAAGTTAATCTTTCGAGAGCTGGTATGCACTAATTAGGATTTAAATGATATGATGTAGACAAAATTTAACTAATATAGATTGACTTGAAATTCTCATAATTATAAATATCACAAATGAAAAACTTTTGGGAAACCCAAATATATATATAACTAAGCAGATTCAAACTTTTAAAATATCATAAGCAAAGTCGTCATTTAGCAATAAATACTCATATTAAAAAAAATTTACTAGAAGAAAAACTTTTTGACTTCTTGTATTTCAAAATACAATTAATTACTGAACTACTAAAATTGAATTGCAATTCTACTTTAATTAAATGCCAACAAGAAGAGTAGCTTTCACCCAACCCCAAACCGGTTGAGTGGATTGTTGTTTTACACAATAATTTTTTATGTTATATATTTTAATAATTTAAAAAAATTTATAAAAATTTTTAAAATTATAATTTGATAGTAATTGATATAATAAATTTAATAATATATTTTTTGTACTAAATAAAAATTAAATAAATAATAAAAAATATATTATAAATTTTATATATTAAAACTAACGATTTAAATTTACTATATTTATAATTAATTTTTACTATTCATTTAATTTTTATTTAGCACAAAAATATATCATTAAATATATTATATTAAATATTATCAAATTATATTTTTTAAAAATTTTTTAAAAAAAATTTAAAACTCCAAAATATAACACATCAAAAAAGTTAATATGCACTCAATTCCCAACGCTTCAACTATTTATTTAATTGAATTTTGAACCAATCCCAAGAAAGCCTACATATACAAAATCAGCCTAAGAGATATTTTCTTATTTACAAGTCATTACTTTTCCATTGGCCACAGTCAAGTGGCATATATTATATGGAAAGCTACAATTTTGCAAACTAAATTTTAGTTAATATATGACAGGTTTAACTGATAATGGCTAATACTAAAAGAGTTAGCCATTTAGATAAAGGATAGAATATTGTCTTTATAATTATATTGCCTTTCGTAATATTGAAAACAATTTTAATATTATTAAACCAAATAATTATTAGTTCATCCTTATAAATTGACAAATAATTTAAAGTGAAAAAATAAAATAAAATTTGTTAATTATTATCTATTGGCTTTTTAAACATATCTACCTGTCTCAAGCTTTATCAAGTCTGTCGAAGTTTTGTTTTACATTAGTATTATCTTCTTGTCTCATGTCCACTTAAACTTGTCCTATGTAGTAAGACAGCTGAATAACATCTGCCCAAAAAATTTAATTGAGATTTTTATTAGGCTCTATCTGTTTTGCTTGTGGAAAATATATTCTTAAGATAATACTTTCTGAGAAAATCACTTGTTTTCTATAATTTATTTATTTGAAATTAATATAGTGAAAATCAATTACAATATTTTTCTAACATTTCAAATATATGTCTCATTTGATTTAACTATTTAAAATAGCTGATAATTATTAACTAAAAACTGATTATTATAAGTGTTTGGTAAAATAATTATTAGTTATTAGTAGTTAATATGTTTAATAATTATTAATGATAAATATTTAAATATTATTTTCAAAATAATAATTTAATATTTTTATTTAAATAAGTATGAATTGATTTAAAAAGAGATATTCTCATATTTATTTTGGAAGATGAGAGTATTTTAGGAATGAAGATATTTTAGATAATTTATTTTAGAATACTCTCATTCTTAAAATATCATTATTTTCTCCTTTTTATTATATTTTCTTTTTTTCATTCAATTAAAATTAGAATATTTAAAAATATATATGAATATTTTTTGTATGAATCATACATAATTTTTTAATTTTTTTTTTTTGTTTTTTATATGTTTCAATTTAAAATCAAAACAAATAAAATTACTTTTTTATTTTAATTAAAATAATTACTTTTATTTAGTTATTTATTTTATTTTATTGTTTTTATATCTTTAATTTAAAAATTATTTTTTATAATTAGGTCAAATTTAGGGACTAAATTATAATTTATTAATTATTTTTTAGTCCACATAGAGTCTAAGGACATATTCTAATAGACAGAAGGGGAGCGTTTTAAAATTTTAATAGCGTTAAAAGTTTATTTAAACTTTCTAAAAGAAAAAGGGTGATGTACTCCTCAAAGTAAATATGAGGGTTATTGTCACGACCCGTTCCCGCAGTCGGATCGCGACGGTTCTAGGGCACGGGAGATGCCAATGGCGACCGGCACCCGTAGAACCCAGTATCAATCACATTCACAATATACATATATATTTATCGCAGCAGAATAAAACTTATCCATCATCTGTTACATATGGCATATCTATGCATATATATATATCCATCATTCATAAAACACTGTTCATTCTGAAATACTATCTCATATATCCTCATAAACATATATATATCTGTTCATACCCCATGGAGCAGCTAGATATGAACATCCAAAATACAGAGTACAAAATATTTATATACATCAGTAGTGCTGGCAGAAATCCCTGGATGATGAACGATATGATTCTGCAATCTAATCCTCTCCTGAAATAAGGAAACAATGAGAGGGTGAGTATATAAGATACTCAGTGAATCTATATGCATCGCCAATGAAAATGAGATTTACAAAGGAACCAATGATATCAATTACTCAGAATAATCAATTGATCGAAGCATTTACAGTAAATGACAGAATAGATCAATAATGAATATCAAAAGTTCAATACCATAGAGAAAAACAGATAAAGGGCTGGATTGTATAAAATTATACAATCTCCTATAGCAATCAATCTGGACTATATGCGAGCTATATGCGCACATACAATCTCTTGTAGCAATATCTGTATCATAAGACGGGCCAGGTCTTATGGCTAGGTCCATGACCCATTTCCTAGCTAGGGTATCAGTAATACAATATGCACAAGGTCGACAGTATTTTCCCACTACCCTGTCGAATCGGTAGCTCTGTTATGACGTATAAGGATCAATATCAAGAAACAACACATCAGTGGATACCATGATGCAAAAATAGTATACTTAATCTCAACAAACTCGATATCAAACAATCAATAGCAGTTAAGTAGTAATAGCTCATCAGAATCGATTAATGAGCCTAAAATAAATAAAACATCAATAATAATCAATGAAATGAAAACTAAAGGTCTAACGACCAAAAATGGGAACAAATATATTTTGGTCATTTTGCGGTCAAAGGTTGACACAATTGGCATGCCATGGTCGCTGGCGACGGTGGCATTCAAATGGTTGGCCTATGGATTTTTCGGCATGGTTTCGGCGCAATATTGACATTGCCCCAAATATCAACAAATACACAAATGGAAGCAATTCCATAGGCAACAAAA
>CANXYC010376440.1:0-14933 GCA_948193065.1 Aleurites moluccanus
ATGATGACAGGATAATTGACAGGTTATCAGAATGATTAACAGGATAATATAATGGATGGTAACTATAATAAATGAATAATATATTGAGGTTGATAGATTGTGTAATGATACTGGGTTCTACGGGTGTCGGTCGCCATTGGCATTTCTCGTGCCCTAGGACAGTCGCGATTCGGGAAACCGGGTCGTGACACATAAATATCTTATTTTCTAAAATTAACCATTAACTTTATTTAAATTATTTTATAAACATAATATTTAATTATGTATCATATAAATTCTCCATAATCTAAATTCATGTGAAAATATACTTAATTGATTCTAAAATTTATATTTATATTTTAAATTATCACTTCTAACCCATAACTTAAATTTAATATGCAAATTCATATAAAATATAATAAATATTCTTAACTAAAAAAATCAGAAATTTCACGTAAACTATCTTCATAATCCGTAATTATAAGAAACAAAATTAGAAAATTTTATTTGAAAGCTAAAATTATTAGGAGAAAAAAAAAGGTTAATTTTTTTTTTAAAATTTTTTAATAATTTTTATTTCAAAAAATATAATTAATTATATTTTTTATAAAATATATTTTTAATTAAATAAAATATTATTAATCTTTCATATTTATAAGATAAAAATTATTTATTTAAAATTATTTATAAAAATTTAATTTTAAGGAGATGAATTTAAAATTGAGAAGGACTAATTAAAAAATATATTAATTATATGAGTATTATATATTTTCAAATGGATCTATTCACGTGAAATGGGAAGTTTTTAAGGAGTATTTAATAAACATATTACCGAACTAACAACTCTAATTGCTTTAATTAATTATTACATATGTGGACACATTAAAACATTTAGAATTAAAATATTAAAGTATTTATATATTGTGGTTATTTTTCACATGTAATCCTTTTTCTTTTTTTTTTTGAATCACTTCACGTGTAATCATTCCCTAGGTAGTCGGTAGACAGGATCATCGGGATAAGCTTCTTTATAAGGTTTATTTATTTATTATTGTTATTAGACAAAAAGCCTCTCCACGCTTCTATAATTTTAAATTTTTTACTATTGGACTCTTATAATTCAATTTTTATTAATTAAATTTTTTAATTTTTATTTTTAGATATATCACTTATTTTTTAACAGAGTTTAACGAATGTGGAATTCATGCTTTTTTAATGTAGATGAAGGAAATTTAGGTTGCTCACTAGACTTTTAGATGATGACTGAAAAATAAAAATTAATAAATTAGGCTAAAAAAAATTTTAGATTTTTATATTTTCACGTTTTTGTTTATTGAGTTTATATAATTCATTTTTTTATTGATTAAATCTTTTAATTTTTATTTTTTTATGCATCAAATCTTTTTTTAATAAAATTTGTTGGAAGTGGAGTTTATGATCGATAAAATCGCGTGAAAAAATTTTAAGCTGATAACTAAGAGTTATATAGCTGACTAAGAAAATAAAAAAATATATATATAATAAGTAAAAATTATTTTTATAGTAAAAACAAAGACGGTCATTCGATTATTATTATTTTTTATTTTGTTGAGTTTTGATTCAAATAAATATTGACAGAGGTTGAGGAAGATGGGTGGAGTTGGGTCTAATTGTACGATGTGTCGTTTAAGTTTTTATTTTTTTTATTTTCTTAATTAATAAGAAAATAATTTACAAAAAAAGAACTAATGTAATGAAAAATAAAAATTAGAGAATTTAATCAATAAAAAATAAACTGTAAAAATTTAATAGTAAAAAATGTGAAAATACAAAGGTCTGAGAATTTTTTTGCATAATTTATTATTTTTTTTTATTTTTCAATTAATAGTCTAAATTTTCTTTTCAGATTTTAAACACACGTGAAGTTCATTTGATAAAAAAAAGACTAGATATATCGAAAAATAAAAATTAAAGAGTTTAATTGATAAAAAATAAATTATAAAGATTGAACAGTAAAAAACGTAAAATTACAAGGATATTGATTATGCTTTTTTCCTTTATTATTATTAAAGTGCACATGTCATGCACATTTTTTAGAGTTAATTATTTACTTATTAAGAAAAAATTTAAGGGTTCCCATAATATAAGATTTGATTTTTTTTATATGGTAGAGAAAATTTTCATCCATTAAAATAACTAAATTATATGATTAATAGTAAATAAAATATAAAATTTTATAATTCATAAATTTAAATATAATATTAATGATGATAATTTTAATAAGTACAAAATTAATCATATTAAAAGGATAATTGATTTAATATAATAATAATTAATTTTAATTTAATAATTTAATTATTAATTATATTTTATATTATAACGCATTTTGATCTCTAAAGAATTAAAATTTTATTTTAAAGTTACAATATTATATTAATCTATATATATATAATTTTCATTTATTTTCTATGTAAAAATCTCTTATTAAATAAAATACATATAATAAAAAATTATTAATAAATACTAATTTTCATTTATATGGATTATAGGTCAAATAACTGAACTATGCAAAAGTGATATGAAACAAGGAAGAAGACAAATCTAAATTTATTATTTGATTTGCCTAATAACTCTATTATGAAATTTATTGAAATTATGTTGTTATTTTCAACTTTTTTTTTTTTTTTTATTTGGGTACTTGAATTTTGTGTTTTAAATCAATTATTCATGAATAGGTAGAAAATCATGTGATATTAAGCATCAAAGGGGATGATTATGCTAATAATCAAGAACTAAATTACAATTAAATAAGACAATTAGTAATTAAATATGCATATACAATTATTCAATGGTTTGTTTTTTAAAGCAACAATTGTTTATAAAATTAGTAGAATAGTGGTCGGTATCTCCAGGATCTGTGTGAATACTATCCTCATTTCAAAATAAGGACTATACAATAATTTTTTAATTTATATTACTATTTAAATATATTTAAGTAAAAATAATTAAATTTGAGTTGAGTTCCTTATTATAATCAAAATATAAATATTTGAAAATTATATATTTTAAAATATTTTATTCATAATTTTTATGTCAAATTAATACAAAAGGTATTTAATTTTTTAGTGATGAAAAATAATACTTTTAATACTTTATGACTTTAGGTCAAAGTGGGATTCTTCATTATATGTAAAAACAATTGTTTTGTATTATTTGTAGCTTTAAAAGATTAAGATGGCATTAAACCACATATAAAAAGAAATGGAGTATATTTATATATAATTTAATATGAGTAAGCATGCATCATGAGACTTATGAATAAGTATTTGTATATTTAATGTATACACTAATTTAATAAGATAATAAATAATAAATAATAATTATAATATTTTTATTAAAAAATTAAATAAATAATTATATTAACTATAAATATTTTATCAGTCGTGAGTTATTTTTAACTTATTATTAAGGATGATAATATTGTCTGATCCACCGAATGCTTATTTTGCATTAATCCGTAAATAATATTTATCTCATTTAATAAATAAGGCGGAGTGAAAATTTTATTTTGAAATTGTGTAGGATTCGGATCGAATTTAGATAATGGTAATATCTATCTCTGAATCCAAACCTATTATATATATTATATATTTTTTTATTTTTTAATATTTTACTTATATTTAATTTATATATTTATAGTTATTTTTTTATGTTAAATATAAATTATATTGATATTTGAAAAAATTACATAAATAAATATATATTTTTAAAAAAAATATGAATAGGACAAATGACGTAGAGTTTTTTAATTTTTAAATGGGTGGGATTCAACTTTTAATGACATCCCTAATTCATTTTTTTTTTTTTTTTGTTCATTCACAATTCCAACTAAATAATAGAAATGAAGCATTCACATGAAGAAACAGAGACAGCTAATTCCATCTTTCTCATCACACGCTATATTTAAGAAATCCATGTTTTTTTTTACTACTTTGAACGAGAGTCCCAACTATAAGAACACAGTAGATTTTGACTTACTACACAAAACTTCTAATCATGAATGCAAATGGAAACGTTTCCTTCAACTTTGTTTCTCTATTTTCTCTTTATCTTCCTCTTATTTTCAATCTATGCAATGCACAAGTCATTGTCAAGTGCATAGACACAGATAAAGAAGCACTTCTTGGCTTCAAAAATGGTCTCACAGATCCTTCTGGTAGACTATCTTCGTGGGTTGGTGATGATTGCTGCCAATGGAATGGCATCGGATGCAATAACCGAACAGGACGTGTTGTCAAGATTGATCTTCGAAACCCATTTCAATTTCGCACCGTTGAAGTTTATTCTTTGACAGAAAATGAATTGGCAACTTATAGAGGGTTGTGTTTGGGAGGTGAGTTGAATTCCTCTTTGATTCATTTGGAGTTTTTGGATTATTTAGATTTGAGTTTGAATAATTTTGAAGGAATTCAAATTCCAGAGTTTCTTGGTCAGATCAAGAATTTGAAGTATTTAAATCTCTCTTACTCATCATTTACTGGTGAGGTTCCTTACAATCTTGGGGATTTGATCAATTTGGAATATTTTGACATTGATGGATTTTCATATAACGTACTTAGTTTTACTGGATTGAGTGTGGAGAACCCACAATGGCTCTCTGGCCTTTCCTCTCTCAAATACCTTGATATGGGATTTGTGAGAATCAATAGCACACAAGGTGCTTGGGTAAATTCCATCAATATGATGCCTTATTTATTGGAGTTGCATTTACATGAATGTGAACTTCAAGAAATTCTTGTTACTCTTCCTTTTGTTAATTTCACCACCCTTAATGTTCTTGATATTTCAAAAAATTCTATCAACTCTTCAATACCCAATTGGTTGTTTAATCTTACAAGCCTTACCAAACTTGATCTCGGATCTAACTATTTCAGTGGTTCCATTTCTAGTCAGTTCGCCAATTTGGTATCTCTTGAGCATCTTGATTTGGGCTTAAATTTAATTGAAGGTCCCATTCCAAGTTCTTTGGGGAACCTTTGCAAGTTGAAGAACTTAAAACTTGAAGGAAACATCATTAGTGGTGAGATTTCTGAATTTCTCAAAGTTTTTTGTGTCTGCCCTTCCGTAAATTTGGTGTCATTTAATCTAAATTCCAATGATTTTACCGGGGAATTACCTGATTCAATTGGGAGTCTAAAGAACTTGCAATATCTTGATCTTGCCTACAACTCTTTTTGGGGTTCAATTCCATCAACCATTGGAAACTTATCTTCCTTAAAAGTACTGTACCTGCACGCAAACCAGATGAATGGAAGTATCCCTCAAAGCTTCGGGCAGCTCTTCGAGCTGGTAGACTTGAGGCTCATGTCCAATTCATGGGAAGGTGTTATGACAGAAGCGCATATGATGAACCTCAGCAGATTAGAAACTGATGCTTTCAGATGACTCTGATAGGTCTTTGGTGCTCAATGTAAGTTACGACTGGGTTCCTTCCTTCAAGCTGAAGTACATTGAACTGCAAAATTGTAAAGTTGGTCCTTTATTTCCTATGTGGCTTCAAGTTCAGAGTGAACTTGAAATAGTGAGACTCATTAATGTTGGCATCTCGGACAGTATACCTGAGGAATGGTTTTCCAAGTTATCTTCTCAACTTATCGTCTTAGATCTATCTAATAACTACATCAAGGGGAAGCTTCCTCACAAGTTGGAGTTTCCAAAGCTAGATGTTATCGACTTGAGTTTTAATGGATTTGAGGGCTTTCTTCCACTTTGGTCAACAAATGCAACACAGGTATACCTTCAAAATAATTCATTTTCTGGGCCAATCCCTCAGAATATCGGGGAACTAATGCCAAGACTAAGAAACTTGCATCTGTCTGACAATAATCTAAATGGTATGATCCCATCATCCATATGCAAGTTGGTGGACTTGCTTGTTCTTTCTGTGAGGAACAATGAACTTTATGGAGAACTCATTGATTGTTGGGAGAATTTGCAATCTTTGCTGGTTTTGGATGCCTCAAACAACCATTTATCAGGAAGTATTCCTAGATCACTTGGTCACGTACGATCACTTGGAATGTTGTTGTTGAGCAACAACAATCTAGATGGGGAAATTCCATCATCATTGCAAAATTGTTCAAGATTAATAAGCATCGATCTCGGAGGAAATAGACTGTCAGGGGAGATTCCCTCATGGATAGGTGTAAACCTATCATCCATTTTCATATTACGCCTTCGATCGAACTTGCTGGGTGGACAAATCCCACCACTCTGCAATCTCCGAAATCTTCATTTCTTAGATCTTTCCCACAACAATTTATATGGGGTCATTCCAAGCTGTCTGGGTAATTTGACTGACTTAATATTTGGAAACAGCAGTTATAAGTACTTCTCATATTACCGCTTAGCCTATTTCAAGGACCAAATACAAGTTGTGACAAAAGGAAGAGAGTATGAATTTAACCATAATATTGCATTACTGAATGCCATTGATCTTTCAGTTAATAATCTGGAAGGCGAAATTCCTGATGAGATAACAAGCCTTAAAGCATTGAGATCCTTGAATTTATCAAGGAATCATATAAGTGGAAGCATTCCGGAGAAGATAGGAAACTTGAACTTGCTGGAAACATTTGATCTGTCACACAACAATCTTTCTGGGATGGTTCCTCAAAGCTTGTCTTCTTTAACATTTGTAAGTCATTTAGACTTGTCTTACAACAACTTATCTGGAAAAATTCCTACGGGAAATCAACTACAAACACTGAATGCTTCTTCCATTTATGAGGGCAATCCATTGCTCTGTGGGTCTCCCCTAGAAGCTAAGTGTCCTGGAGATGAAACGGAGGTCAATGTAGCACCTGGTGATGGTAGTGTTGGAGAAGATGACAAAGATGAAAATGATTTTTTATTCCCAGGTTTCTATGTTAGTATTGGACTTGGTTTTGTTGTAGGTTTTTTTGGTGTAGCTTTCATAACTTTACGTAGAACGAGTTTTTGGAGGCTTGAAACTCGAACTCAGTGGGACTGAATATCTATCTGCAGCTGTGAATTTTAAGCATACTATGACTTGCCTTTAATTCTTTTTGGTTGTTTAGGAAATGTGAGAGTTCTTGATATGTAAAAATTATAAACCTTTTATGTAAAATTGTGATGAGTTTGGAAAGAATTGTACTGTTTTGCATTTGAATAGGAAGAAAAAGGGAAAATATCAAATCCCTCAGCAAGTTACTAATCTCCCTTTTGCTTTTGATGTCTTATTATTCAGAAGATCTTCTGGCATGAAATTATACACCTCACATTCATGTTAATCATGTCATATAAACTTACCTCCAAGAACTTAACAATATTGTTCGAAATAAAAAAATAATAATAATAAAAAAATAACTGAACTTTTATTAAAATTGACAAATGTGGCATTTTTTTGTGAAGTCCAAAACACGTTAGCATATTTATAGGTTGTCTTTGTTCCCAGTTACAATTTACAAGATAAAATTTAGCTTTCTATTTTAACTGATACATTTTGAAGTTTATTGTTAATTTTAAATTTTGTTAGAAAAAAAAAAGAGTTTAGAAAAGATGGTATATTCTTAGCATTAAATCTTATATATATATATATATATATAAGTTAATAAATTATATCTGATTATATATATAAGTTAATAAATTATATCTGATTAAATGCTGTCTTTAGGAAATATCATGCATGTAGACTTTTTTGTTGGTTAGGTCCCGGGTCTCCATTAGGACTGCAATCGAGTTGAACTTTAACTTATTTAGATTTAGCTTCTTTTTTTTTTTTTTCCGAACTCAAATTTCATATAGAATAAAAAATTATGTTCAAACTCGGCTCACTACGAGCTCAAACCGGCTCATCTTATTTATAAATTATAATCGAGCTCAACTCAAATTTGACTCGTTAAATTATAATTAAGTTGAGCTTAAACTAAAATTCAACTTATTTTGAAACTCGTTTATAGCTAAATATTTATCTCTAATAAAGTAACTATAACAAAAAAAAATACTTAAAATTAACATAAAAACAAAAAATCAAATTAATAAAAAAATTTTAATTATAAAAACGAACATTACATGTATCTTAAAAAATATATTTTTTTAAAAATTAGAATAATAAATTATATTAATACTAATAAAATTTTAATCTAAAATTCTATTAGTATTACATAAATATAATTATAATTATATAGTACTCATTTAAGAGTTATATTGAGTATATTTTTGTTAAATTAAATTAAAAAAAATAGAAGTTTCAAAATATATTTTTTAAAGTACCAAAATTATTAGACTAATAATGATAATAATAATAATAATAATCGAGCTGTTATCGAGCCTATTATTCAAGTTTATTGTGAGCTTGTTCATGAGTTTAAAATCAAGCTCTTTTATTATTAGAGTCTCAAAATAAAGCTCAAACTTGACTTGTTTATAAAATGAGCTAAATGTGAACGAATTTTTATTGAGCAGAATACCTAACCGCTCACAAACAACTCGACTTATTTGCAACCCTAGTCTCCATTTATGAAAGAGATTACAAGTAGGGCGGATTTTTGAAAATTTGATATTATTTTTCAGATCTAAATTCTACCTATGAACAAGTATACATGCAAGACATTACCTATATCTATTCGCAATTACCCTGATAAGAATGGTATTAGCAATAATGCCATTTCACCTAACAAAATTAATTTTTTTTGCTGCTTGTATTTTTCTTTTTCTATTTTTTTTAATATTAATGTACAACTTCATAAATGGTGATATGTTGATGTCTAATACCATTTTGTAAAGGAGCTTGTTCTAATCCTAGAATTATGTATGAATTTAAGCTTTAGCAGTGTGAGTAGGTAAGAACCTTTCGACTTAAAATTTATACATAAAGTGATGAAGTTTTATGAAAGAGGAGTAGTATGCTACATTTTCTTTCATTTATATATTATCTTTAAACTTTTCTTAAATTCTCCATTTTAACAGTGGTTCAGAACTTATTTCTTGAGGGACTGTGAAAGAAAACCAGTCAGGCTACCTTACATTAACTACAAATAAATACTTGAGTTCTCCAATGGCTTTAAGGAGCTTTTTTGCTCCAATACCTCCTGCATTTTCAGGAGAAAATTATCCCATTTAGGCAGTGAAAATGCAAGCTTATTTAAAAGCTTATGACCTTTGGGAAGTAGTTGAAACATGTAGAGAATCTCTTGAGCTACCAGAGAATCCAATAGTAGCTCAAATGAGGAATCATAGCCATAAAAGTGCCAAGAAGATCAAGGCTCTCACCTATATGCACTTAACTATGGGTGAAGTAATTTTCACTAGAATTATGGCATGTATAATTGCTAAGAAAGCTTGGGATAAGCTAAAAGAAGAATTCTAAGGCATTGGCAAGACAAGAAAAATGCAAGACTTGAATTTGAAAAGGGAGTTTGAGATGTTAAGTATAAGGGATAATGAATCTATGAAAGATTTCATTGACAAAATGATGAAAATTGTGAAACAAATCAGGTTGCTAGTTGATGATCTCACTGATGAAAGGATAGTGAAAAAGTTCATGGTGAGCATGCCAAATGAGTTTTTTGAGTTGGTAAATACTCTGCAAGCAATTAAGCAGAGAAGGTCCATCATAATGAAAAAGACAAATAAGATGGCTTTAGAAGAAAAAACTAGAATAACTCTCATTCAACAAGCACCTCCAGTACAAAGAGTGAAGGAGATAAGAAAGGAAAATAGTAGAAGGAAGAAGGCAACAATAAAGAAAATGACACAAGGAGTATATTTCCTCCTTATAATTATAATTTGCAAGAAAACAAATCATACTGAGAGATATTATTGGTTTAGGCCAAATGTGAAGTGTAGAGCCAGTGGAAAGCAAGGTCATGCGGAGAAAGTATGCAGAAATAAGCAAGGATAGAACTGAAATTAAAAAATACCTATTGTCCTTGAACTTACCTTTTAATTCAATAATGTCCATAGACTTTAATTTGTCACGCAAAAGTCTTAAGGCAATTATTTCATCGCAATAAAAAATCTTAGATCCCGTTTTCTGGCATTTCCCCAGTCAGAAATCTGATGTGGCTTTAATTAATTATTTTTAAACGTTAAATACACACTTTTTCATGCTCCACGTTAGCATACCTATAGCTCCAATAATCTTCCTCAGGCTCTTTCAATTACCAATACTCTGAACAGATTTAAACGTTCTTTCTCTCTCTAACTTAGTTCTTTGTGTTTGAATCTTTTCTCCATAAACTTTTCAGTTGATAAATTTATTAGTCTTTTTCTAAAACAATTTCAGAAAGTGTTTTATCTCTCTAAACTAAGTGAGATTTGTAAGGGTAGGTCTTCTTTTTTAAAGGGGAATTAGTATGGGGGAGTGGAAATTGACAAAGGCAGGAAAAAAGTTTTAGGATATTTAAAGTTTGTGAATTGAAAAAGGAGGGAATTGTTAAATCTTCAAGGCAAAAGTATATGTGAACAGAAGAATCCTTGGTGGTGGGTGGACAGTAATTGAGGTTTGCAGAGTTATAGTGGACTTGCATTAAAGATGGCGTTTAACCCTCCAGGTAAAACAAAAATAAAACATAGTTTATTGTCAATTTTTTGGGTTTGTCCAGTACAATAGCAACAAATGGTAGAATTGTTTTGTTGGGTATTAGGTTTTGTCGTCCTAACACTGATGTATTATGAACCAGGAGTACGTATACACACACACACACACACACACACACATATATTACAAATGGGTGTTTAGGGTTTTGACTTAAAGCCTTTTTGTTTTTGTTTATTTGTCCGAGAAAGAATGACTATTATAATTGTATCATTATTTGATTGAAATAGATTTAATGATTGAAAACAATTTAATGATTATGTTTATTTATGTTTGTTTATGCATTACAGAACTTGATCCTAATGGTTACTTCGCCATTGTTATGCATTTTAATAGGACATTTGGAGAGTACGGGTACTTTGATAGAGAATATGAATTTATTACAAACTATCATATGGACAAGATGTCATTGATCTATTTCTATGTGAAGATTCAAAACGAATTACATTTAGATGGATGCATACAATACTATTATAAGAGGCATAATTGGGACTTCTACACAGATTTAAGATTATTAGAGAATGATAATATTGTAATGGAGATGGCATATGATGGAACATTGATCTCCCACCTCAAAAGTGCAGTGTTGTGATTGAGGAGTTTGATGAATAAGTTCAGGAAAATCCTGTTTAGGTTATTTCAAATCAACTAAACATACAACCAGTTAGGAGGAGATTGTTTCTCCTAGATATGGGACATTATAACAAGGAAGCATAAGTAATGGTTGACCAACCTAAAATGCAAGAAATGCATGAAGAGGTTGCTGCTGATAATGGTGTCTTAATAATCAAGGAAGTTCATGATGGAAAAAGAATGTTTATGCATGAACATGCAGTTGTGACCAATGAGGCTGATGTGCATGGTAGTCATTCAAGACCAAGTTGAGCAGAGTAGTAAAGGGCTCCCAATACCAACCTCTTACAGTCAAGGGTTACCACCACCTGATTAAAGTGTGAGTCAAGGGCTAGACAGTCAAGGGCTTGAAGTTATTGGTACTGCTAGTACTGTATTTACCCCAGATACATTGGCAAATTTGATGCAAGCAGGCTATAATGCAGCTGATATCAATGATATGTTTGACAATATGATTGGAGATGTTATACATGGGAAAGTTGGGGAGCATTTTGAGGTCCCATATGAAGAAGAAAATATTCAGGTTGATGAAGCAGGTAAGCAAGTAGAGATTGAAGTTGATGAAGTAGGGAAGGAGGCAGGGATTACAAGTGATGATTTACAAAATGAAGCAGCAAATGAGGTAGATGATACACAATTTGATGACCTTGACTATGACCTAATAGATAAGGATGAAGACTTACAGGAGGTATTGCTTGAGACCAAGATGAAAGGCAAAATAGGCAGGCCCAAATCTCAACCTACCACAGGACTAGCAACAGAAGCAGAAAATGTTGAAGATGTGGAAGCTAGCTTGAGATTTAATTCCACGGAAGATGAAAACTCAGCATATGGGGATTCTAATGAGTTACACAATGTAGATAGTGACTCATATGGGGAAGAAAGAATGAGGTTTCCTGAGTTCAATGCAAAAAGGGACATGAAGGATCCTCAACTAAAGGTGGGGATGTTGTTTAATAAAAAAATGATTTCAAAAAAGCATGGATCAATTATTCTTTGAAAAAGATATTCCAAATTTGGTTTCCTAAAAATGACAACATCAAGTTCATATGTAAGTATTATAATAAGGATTCCTCTTGTGAGTTCTTTGTATATGCTGCTAAATTTAACTTGAAAGACAAGTTGAATGACACATTTCAACTCAGAAGCTGTAACTTGAAACAAACTTGTGGGGAAATTTTTAAAATTTTTCATCTAATTTCTAAGAAGCTAAGTGAAATGAATTTAGAAGACTTCATAAGTGATTCCAATTGGAGTGTCACTGGACTTATTGACAGAGGGCCATAGGTTATACAATTAGTAGAAGTAAAGCTAGGAGAGAAAAAAGTGGATAGAGATGCAGCTAAACAATATTCAATGTTGTATAAGTATAAGAAGGAAATATCGAGGACACATCCTGGGTTAACCATTGAGTTCATGGAAGAGAAGGGACCTTTCAAAGGGATGAATATATTTTTAGTATAATTGAAGGATGCCTTCAAGGCTGGATGTAGGAATCTTATATGCTTGGATGGTTGTTTCTTAAAAGGCACTTATGGGGGCCAATTATTAAGTGTTGTGGTTATAAATCCAAATGATTGCATATTCTCACTTGCATGGGCAGTTGTGAAAAGTGAATGCAAACAGACATGGAGATGGTTCCTAAGCCACCTAAAAGAAGATTTACATATATACAACAACTATCAGTGGGTCTTTATGTCTGATAGGCAAAAGGTATGTCAATCTTAACTTCGACTTATATGTGGTATGCATTACATATTTGTATTAATTTGCCTTGTTTTGTAGGTTGAAGGATTGGTGAGCAGTGTTGGTGAACTATTCCTAAATTCAGAGCATAGATTGTGTGTCAGGCACATGTACACTAATTCCAAGACTAGGTTTAGAGGGAAGGAGTTCAAAGACATATTGTGGGATGCTGCAAGGTCATCCCATGAGGTTGCTTTGAAAAAAAGCCTTCATTTGATTGAGGCCAAAAGCATAGAGGCAATGGATTGGCTAAGAGAGAGGCCATGTAAAAATTAGTCTAGAGCTTGCTTTGAAACAACAACATAATGTGATATTCTCACAAACAACCTTTGTGATTGTTTTAATAGTTACATTTTGGACACAAGGGACAAATCCATTATAACCATGCTTGAGATGATCAGGTCCAAAATCATGAGAAAGCTTTACAGAAAGAGGCTAGAATTAGAAAAGGTGAAGGGTCCTCGATGTCCTAAAATTCAGAAGAAGTTGAATAAAATGTTGGAGATTGTATAGGCATACAATCCCTTGTTTACAGGGTCACTACAAATACAGGTTGTAGGATGTTCTCACAAACAACCTTTGTGAGTGTTTTAATAGTTACATTTTGGACACAAGGGACAAATCCATTATAACCATGCTTGAGATAATCAGGTCCAAAATCATGAGAAAGCTTTACAGAAAGAGGCTAGAATTAGAAAAGGTGAAGGGTCCTCTATGTCCTAAAATTCAGAAGAAGTTGAATAAAATGTTGGAGATTGTATGGGCATACAATCCCTTGTTTACAGGGTCACTACAAATACAAGTTGCAGGACCTGATGGACAAAAGGTAGTTGACCTAAAAATAAGGCAATGCACTTGCAGAAGGTGACCACTAACTGGGATCCCTTGTGCCCATGCTTTAGCTTGTATCATTGGGCAGAATGAGGATCCTATTAATTATGTTAACACATGTTATTCAATCAAGACTACTATGGAAGTTTACAAGCAAGTCATTATTGGAATCAATGGTCCTGAATTATGGCCAAAAGACAATGAAAATAGCGTGATTACTCCTTCAACACTAAGAGAATTTAATAGTGGTAGGAAGCAAAAGCAAGAAGGAAGCAAGCAGAGGAATTAGAGAAGGAGGCAGCTGAGAAGAACAAACTCCTAGGAACTGGCTTGGTTAAGATGAAATGCAGCCATTATGGTGAGGTTGGCCACAATAGGCATGGGAAGGAGATTCAAGAACAATATGCTGAAAAGGTAATATTTACTAACCTAAATATTATGTACATTGAAACATGTATTTCATTAATATATTTCATTTTAATATAATGTTTCAAAACAAGAAAAAAAGGCCAACCAAACAATCATCTATAAGAATCAATGAGCCCACAACAGTGGACAATCCACCACCAGCAGCTCAATCCCAAAACCAAGGAAAAGGGAAGGCCAAGTTGCCTGTTAAGAGGCAAAAGAAGTGAATTTACATTGGAAGCTGTTTAGAATGCTAATATTTTATTTTTTCGTGTATCAACTTGTTGAACCAAAATATCATTATTTGGGGATATTTTATGCTTTTTGGTATAATTTATAGTTGCACATAGAATATTGCAAATTTTCTTTTTGGCTTGATGAAGCTTAGTTTCACAGTTGAACCTATGATGTTTTTGACTCTAGGTTTCAAAGTTGAAACTATTGTATGCAGATGGCTTTCATGAATTGTGAATGAATTTTTATTTGTTACTTATCAATGCAATTTCCTTTTTATTTGTTATAATTACAGCATTAATTCCTATTGTTACAATAGTAGCATATTTATTGTATTGTATCATATTTTACACATTATCATGCAATCACCATAATAATACAAATGAATATAAAAGGCTTGATAGAAAAATACAAAAAAAGTGCACATTTCATTTATAAAATGAAAAGTTATATATCATTTGATAATTGCAAGCAACGCTGGAACAAAAGTGCTAAAAAGGCA
>CANXYC010376500.1:0-19169 GCA_948193065.1 Aleurites moluccanus
TTAAATTACAAGGAATTATATTATGTATTATTGATTAAGGAAAACCCTAATTTTGAGAATTTGGGGAAACTTTCATAGGAGAAGAGAACTCAAGAAATTTGAGGAGATTATTGAATGAACAAGCTATTGAGGGAAATACAATGATAAAATTGTTAAGAGGTAAGTATGAATATCATAAATGTGTTTACTTCTTATGAGATGATTGCTAAATATCTATATATATATCTATGTTCACAATATTGCCACTGTAATATTATGACATGTATTATGTATTCATTATATATATATATATATATATATATATATATATATATTATAATGACTTGGTCATTCCTTGGACCAAGATCATGATTATGCCTTTGCTATAATTGCTAAATGGTCTCTTAACCAAATTCAGATTTGTTTAGATGTATTATTTTTGTGAACCCTAAGATATATATGCATAGAACGCTTTTCCCAATGAGAGTAAATTCATTGGTCCAATGTGCACAATGGGAACCTGGCTGATAGGGTATAGTATCAGTGCTCTACCTAGAGGGGGTCACGAGCTCTAGGCGTATGCCCGCGCAAGCATATGTGCCACGTTAAGGTAGCAAGGCTATTAATACATATGTTATGATATGAGATCAGTTCTATCATATGAGATTTGATAATGCCATCCTTTGTGGGCATTTTATGTTCTAAATGAGAACCATGATTTGAATTAAGATATGATTTGATAGTGCTAATCATTATAAGCACTCATGTCCCTTCCAAGTAAAAGCTTGAGATTCTTTCATACCCAAATATATATAAATATATAAATATATATATTCATGTTCATGATTTGATATTTAGATTCTTGATTTATGTTGTTCATATCTTATTGAGTTGAAGGCTCATCCCTCTTATGTGGTTTCAGGTGCTAGTGTAGCTCGAGAGAGAGCTAATCCAGAGGATAGAGCTTTTTGACTTATTCTTCCCAAGAAGCTTGGATGTGATTATTTTGGAAATTATTTTGATATATGTATATATATAATCATATCTGTTGAGGTATATTCTCTTAGAGCTCCGTAGTTAGATATGGGATGTTGATTTTGTATCCATGGATGTTATTGTAGACTCTCACTTGTTCCATATTGATGTTGGATTCATGTTTTGATCTGTAAGGAACAAGTAGAGAGGTCATATTATAAATGATGATTTATAAGATATAATGTTTTGCATTGATTAGAAAGTATGATTATTGATTGAGGCAGGTTCAATTAGGGTTTTACGGGTTTATGGTGGCCTTATGCCTACCCTTGCCCTAGGACCGTCACACCGGTGGTGTCGGGGTGTGACATTCCATTATTGGTTAGGTCATAAATAGGGGGCTTCGGTGGTTATACCATTGATTGGTGTGGTAGTGTTGGTTGACTTAGCACTAATGAAAGATAAGATGTTGGCTTGATTGATAGAGGAAGAAGGTCTGGTGTTGGTTAGGTTAACACTAGCAAAAAGGGAAGTAGTAGATGGAGGCATGATGTTGGTCGGGTTAACTTGAGGTGTGGTAGAAGAGCTTCGATCAGCTAGTTTTAACTTGTTATGATTCATGGATTTATTCATTTCATCCATTTGAGAATCCAAAGCTTTTGTAATATAGGCTAGTGCATTGTGGAAGCTAGTTTGTTGAGCTGTCAAGGCTTTATTAAAATTAGCTTAATGAGCGACTAACCCTTTGTTAAAGTTCGTCTGTTTAGTAGTCAAGACTTTGTTAAAATGAATATGCTAAGCACTAAGGGCAAAATTGAGGATAGCTTGAAAATTCTCCTCTTGCTTTTTTAGGAGGGTGGTGAGAACTATTGTCATGACATCTATGTCTTTTGGGTTAGCCATTGGTACCTCGTAAGCAAAACCAGGAAAATGGTTACTATATGTAAAAGAAAACCTAAATATGTTCTAGGTTGATTGTAAAAAAAAATGGAAACCTAACTTTGTTCTAGGTTTCAGGGAGCCTAACTCTATTTTTGGTTGGTTATAGGAAAAGGGTACCTAACTTTGTTCTAGGTTTTAAAGTTGAGAGATGATGAAGGTATGGATTGGTATGCAAATCCTGAGGGAAAAAAGATTCCCTAAAGTAATTTGGGCCAAAAGGTATTTGACTTTGGGTTCTGTTTTAAAGCTCAAAAGTTTTAGGCCAAATGTTTTTGGTCTTTGGAAGAGATAGTGATGCCAAATGATTTGGGTTGAAGAGATATTGGTGCCAAATGGTTTGGATTTGAAGAGCTAATAGTGTCAAATGGTTTAGGTTTGAAGAGGTAATGGTGTCAAATGGTTTTGTTCTTAAAGATATTTTTTATGCCAAATGGTTTGGGCTTGATGGGCTGTTGTGATGAAAGGGTGATTTGGTTAATGGGCTTTGAGTCCATGTGAGTGAAAAATGAAAGGTTTGAGTTTTAGGCAATCTCTAATTTAGCTTTGGAAAGATAGTGGGACCAAACTATTTTGGGTTTTAGCAAGATTTTTCTTTCAGGGCCATATATGGTTGGGTTTTAGGGTGAAGGCTATCTCTGTTTTGGCTTTAGGTGGAGACCATCTCTGTTTTGGGCTTGTGGTTTAGGACTAAAGGTCTCTAAGTCCTAGGGTACGGGATGGAAATATTTATGACTTAAGGTTTCTAACTAAGGTAATGGTTGAGAGGTCCCACATGATTGGAAGAAATGTTTAAGGCTTAGACTGACTCTAATCTATAATATAAAATTCAGTCAAGTTAACAAATGGGTTTCATATGAGCTTGGTCCAAGGAAAGATGACCAAGTCATTTACAAGATAAATATAGTAATCACATGAAACAATTATCATTTGTTTGAGAATATCATGGAGATTTTATTTAATAGGTCAATAATACAATGTCATATAACATGTGAATCATATTTGTGAATCATTAAGAAGGCTTGGACAAATTATTTTAAAGAAGCAATATGCATATGCAATGTTCATACTTACCTCAAAGCAATTTATCCTTAGTTACTGGTACAGTCAATAATTCTCCTTTAATTTCTTGAATCCTCTATTTTTATGACATTTCCCCAAATGCTCAAAATTAGGGTTTTCTCAATCAATAATACATAATATGATTCTCTATAATTTTAATCATCTTACAGCCTCTATTATTGTTTCCTAACATCAATTTAATTAATCTCTTAAGAAAATCTAAAGTTTAAGAATCTGCTCACTATTCATGTCACTATTCATCAAATTCCATAAATTATGATATCTTGAATATTAATCAAAATTAATAGTCTTAAATACTTATAATATAGTCTATATACTCATCTAGATCTATTCTATCTATCAAAAATTCTTAATCTAAAGAGAAAATGAAGTTTGGAGAAAATTACCTTATTTTCCCCAAAATTGAGTTCTGGAAGAATTTGACTTGAAAATAATAATCACAGCTTTAAATGCGCTAACTTAATGATCTAATGTATTAATTTTGAGCATTAATACATTAAAAATAAATGGGACAAATTTGAGAAATATAAGAGAAGAAATGAGAACGAATAAAGAAAAAAGAAGAAGAAGATATCGTGAAAATTGCTACTGCATCTCCTCTTAAAATAGGCTATTGCCTCCCATCTTCCCACTTCGCCAGACTCACTTCGCAATCCCACTTCATATATGCCACTCCGCATATGCCACCTCACATATGTCACCTTGCATATCCCACTGCGCATATGCCACCTCGCATATCCCACCTCGCCTATGCCACCTCGCATATGCCACCTCGACAATGCCGCTTCAGCAATCCCATTTCTCCAATACCTATATTGATGAGTTGGAATCCTGCCTCGCCAGCCATCTCGTCACTTCGCACTAAAATTATTATGCCGAACTGAAAAACCTTCCTTGTTACTCCGCACTGAACTAGCTCGCAATTGAGCTACAGACACCCAAATTCTTTTATTCTTTTTGTCACTTAAAATAGACACTTAGGGTTCTATCATAACCAAAATTCAAATTAAAAAGGAGATCTATAAAATTTATGGTAAATTTCTAAATTCACCCAGACTTTACTCTCCAAAAATTGTCCAAGTAGGTCTGATTAAATTAGCTACACCCTCTCCCCCTATGAACATTAGGTTGGCCTCTTGATGGCATTGACTGATGCATAAAACATAAGAGTTTTGAATATAAGGATAACCAGATATGCAAACAAATTGGAGAAGACTTGCAATTCATATAAGGGAATCATATGCTCCATGGTGTCATACTTATAATAACTTAGAATAGTATATACTAGACTCTAAACTTTAGATCTAATACCACTTCGTCATATCTCTAGCTTTGGATTGTGATTGCCTTAGGGCGTGGGTAAGTTTAAAGCCACCAATCGCCCATAGAACCCTATTTCCAACATGATATCAATGAACCTAAATCCTAAGACCATAACCTGTTACATGCATCTGTCATCATGAATCATAATATTTAAGAGAAATCACTATGATATCCTAACCCCTTAGGGCAAACATCCTGAATACACAACATAAATACATATATCCTGATAATATGTTTTACATAAAACGTAATTATATATAATCATGTTACTTAAATATATGGCCCATGACACAAAAAAAAAAAATACTTTCAAAGACCTCATGGAGCTACTAACAAAAAGAATCTCCAATCAAAATGAGCATTTAAAAGGATAGCTTTAATTCCTCGCTAAAGAAAGATAGGTAAGAAACCCTAGATATCCACCACCTGCAGCTTGAAAACATGTAAGAAAATTTAGAGTGAGTACAAATTAATGAGTAGAAATCATATTAACATATCTTTTTTAAGCTTGGTGATATAAGATGATCTTGTATATATGGGTTAACTAAGATAACATAGGTAACATTTAGCAATTATAATAATGAAAAATAATAATATCAAGGATAACATGACGTAGCATTGTGTTAATAGATTATTCTTAATGAAGGATTTGACAAAAATTATAACATGAACTTGTAACATGTACAAGAGTGAGATTAGAGGCATCACTAGCATGATCCACTAAATACACATGACTGATCAGGTTTGGGCTTATGGCATGGAGCTCCTAAGAAATGTCATATAATATACCTTATTTGTTAGTTACTATATGCACATAGTTTAATGTTTTCTCCATCAATTAGAGATTTCTATCATTTAGGTTTACATAAGGAGATACATGACATAGAATGAAATAAATCATACGTATTGATCATATATACGATTATTTAGGCTTGGCTAGAAACAACAATATGTACATGAATACTTGACATGACTGGAAAAAAAAATATTTTTTAGAATTATGCATAAAATTATGTTTTCCACTCACCTTAATAAAAAAAGAAAAAAGAAAAAGTAATAGCTTCCTAATCAATTTGTTAGAAGGGCGGTCCTATGTCACCCCTTCCTTGAACGAGAGCTATATAAAACCATTAATATATCTTCACAATCAATCATGAAACATAACATAGCTTGACTCTTGAGCGTACAATTATATCCCAACAATGTGAGTGAAATTCTCTAAACCTTAAACATGCATATGAACCTTATTCTATATGCATGCATGATAACTCATAACTTGAATAGAAGGCATGAATTAGCTTGTATACAAACTTAACAACAAAAAGCCCTCTCAAATAAAGGGCTAGGATTTAGGTACTTCATGAAATCATAACTTTAAATAATGTAATATAGCTTGCATTAACTTGTAAACGTATTTATTATCGCTATACTCAATTGAATTTAATATTTATCTTAGGTTCATAACCTCAAAATTAGGACTTTTCACCCCATGAACATCTAGCTTGATTCCTTATGATTTCATGCTTCTTAAAGTCTATTAAGATGATTTCTAACTCCAATTTGACTAATCAAAGAAGAATTATGGAAGGTAGATAAGAAATCCTACTATTCATGTCACTATTCACACATTTGCCATAAATGCCTTTACATTCTCAACAAATTTTAAATCTATGCAATTAATACTTTTAAATAATCACTCATCACTCATAAATAACTTCTCATAAATGCTTAAAGCTTAAATCTTATCTAAAAACAAGTAACAAGAAGATTACCTTATTTCTTCTATATGAACCTTCAAGGTTTCGAGATGAGCTTAATAATTCTAAGGTATTTCCCTTCAATGGCTTAGATTTTCGTGATAGTTTGAATCATGAGAAGATGGGGAAGTGAAATTTTAGGGTTTTACATTGTGAAATTGATTAAAAAAAAAAAAAAAGGAAAAGTGTTTTAAATTTTCGGTTTAAATGAAGTTGAGGGTCTATTTACAAAACCTGATAAATAACGAGCATTATATGGTGTAACGCTCATTACACATCTATGTTTGTTACAGGCATTCTAAATGGGTAACATCCATTATGGAGCTTTTATTAAAAATTTCAATTTTCAGGTAGTAACTATTTTCATGGGTATTACATATGGTAACACCTATTACCATCAAATGGGTCAAATTTTCATGAATTTCTTCTTTTAAAACTACAGCTTAATACTCAAATTCAAGAATTAAATCTTCAAACATGATTTCTAAGATTTTAGGGGCATTCTTATCTTACTTATCTCCAACATATATTGAATTATGCTAAAACACTTAAAGTCCCAATCACAATAAAAATTTATATCTCATAAATCATCAACCATATACATGAATATAATTTCATATAATCACATATCTTCACATGAACAACATATAGTTTAGCAATCTAACATGAAGGCATCATGGTAACTAGCTTATTTAACAATTTCATAAACATCAAAATATAATGTTGTATGATGACACCCACACATATATAAAAAATAATAATATCATGGCTCTAGATAGTTTTAGCTAACCTTATCTCATTAAAATATGGTTTAAAAGTTTTGGGTGCTACAATATAAAATAACGTTTTAACAAGTGAATGAATATCATTTTTATTTTATGACATTTAAAAGAATTTTGCTTTCATTTTCACAATGATAAGGTTAGTTTTTCTCTTTTGATTTTTAAAATATTTTATCATATTTTTTATTTAAATATTTTTTTCTTTTATAATATTTTTGTTATTTACTATAATTTTAATAAATTTATACAAGTATTCAAATATAGTTTCATAATGACAAGATTAATTTTTTCTCTTTTAATTGTTAATTAAAATATTTTATCATTTTTATTTCATTATTCTTTTTTTATAATGTATTTTTTTCTATTTATTATAAATCTTATAAATTTGTATAAGTATTCAAATAAAATTAATAATAAAATAGATCTAAATTAATATTTAATTTTAATAATAAAATATTCAAATATTATTATAACATGTGTTAACTTTTAAAATCATAATTTAATTAATATTGAAAATTAGTAATTATTCATGAAAAGTAATATTCAGTTATATATTTATTTAATTATTAAATATGTTTTAAGTTTTTTAATGTTTCTTAATCTTTTGTAATATATTATTTGAATTATAAAAAAAATATTGTGATTTAAAATGATGAAAATTTATATTTATAAAGTTATAAATGAATATAGCAAAATAAAGTATAGAACCTAAAATAATCAATAAAAACTATAAGAATAAAATAAAATAATATATATATATATATATATATATATATATATATATATATATATATATATATATTAGCAGTTTAAATTGCTAGTAAATGTATATATTAATTGCGTATATACTAAAATAAATTTTGTATTATAAATAAGGAGATAACTATACTATTTTAAATCTTGGTTAAAAATATTATTTTTATTCATATAGTATACTCCTTCTCTCCTATAAAAATAGACTCATTTTTCTTGGAATTAAGGATTTAATAGATAAATTTATCCTCAATTTTATATCAATTTATAATTATACTTTTTTTATTATCCTAAAATTAAATTTAAAATACTAATAATAATAATCTTAAGTAAATTTAAAAGGTAAAAATAAAATTAACCTTAAACTTATTCATGTGTTATAAATTTAATATTTAAACTTTAATAAGAATTATTGAGTTCTTCAACTTTATGAATTTGGTTAACTATTGATAATTAAATTAATGATTCAATTATTTAAATTTAAAAATAAAAAGTTAATTAATTTTAATTAAAATTTAAGGATTAAATGATAAATTTGACCTTTTAATCTTTCAACGTTATAAAATAGTTATATTTGAGAATGATAAATAAATTAATATAAAAAATAAATTGAATAAAATAAAAGATAAAAATAGAATTATTTTTTATAACAATCGCTATTATTCTAATTAATATGTTAAGAATTTTCATTTTTTACTCATTTATGTTATTTTTAAATTTATTTATTTAATATTATCTAAATTTTTAATTTTTAAATAATACTCTAAGAACACTTGTTTAAAAAATAATTAATTTTTTAACAACTTAAATTAAATTGTAATTAAAATTTTAAATTAAAATAAAATTAATAAAATAAAAAAATTATATACAAAATTCAGAATAAATTTATCTATATCATAAATTCAATTAATTTTAAGGCTACATTTTTTTTAATCATACTAATTAACATCCCATGTAAACATTTTATCATACTGAAGTGAAACGGAGATAACAAAACATAAATTGTCTGGAAATTACAAGAATATGCTCTTTAATTAAGAACAACAAAGAGTCCGCAATTCACTCGCAATTCCCAATTAGAATTTCCCAACGAATCTAATTACAATGTGGAGAACACTTCAAGGCTAACATCCTCCATAAAAGAACTCCAAAACATTTCATTCATTATTTAATTCTCTTAATAATTTCAAGAAACAAAGTTCTTTATCCTTCTTTGTCCAAGATTTACTTTCTTGAATTCAATTTCTCTATGAGTAATATTTTTCAAGAAAATAATATTTCCTTGCCATCAGGGCTAGCACCTAATGAAGCATCACCAGAATGGAATAGCAAAGCAGATAATTCATGGCAACTCACAGCAACCACTATGGTTTGTTTACAAAGTGTACCAGGTTTAGTAATTCTATATGGAAGCATGGTAAAAAAGAAATGGGCAGTAAATTCTGCTTTCATGGCTTTATATGCATTTGCAGCTGTTCTTGTTTGTTGGGTTTTATGGGCTCATGAAATGTCTTTTGGATCCAAAATTAGCCCACTTATAGGAAAGCCTAATTCAGCACTTTCTGAAAATTATCTTTTAACAAAATCAAGATTTAGACAAGTTCCAATGGTTGATTATGTGTTTTACCAGTTTGCTTTTGCTGCAGTTACAGTGATTTTTCTAGCTGGTTCTTTGCTTGGAAGGATGAATATTTATGCTTGGATGTTATTTGTTCCTTTATGGCTGACTTTCAGTTACACAGTTGGAGCTTTTAGTATTTGGGGAGGAGGATTTCTTGAAGATCTTATAATTGATTATGCTGGTGGCTATGTTATTCATCTTTCTTCTGGTGTTGCTGGTTTTACTGCTGCTTATTGGGTAATTTTGACATGTATTTTGCTCATCCTTTTTAATTTTTTTTTTCTTTTTGTGAAGTATTTACTTATTTATTAACGATTTTTTAATGATTTCCTTAGTATTATTAGTTAAAAACAGTTATTTCAAATGAAATTTATTTATAAAATAATTACTTCACATAAAAAACGAATGATTTTTTCACGCATGGATGAAGGGTATTTTTATATTTGGATGAGGAATGCAGCTACGATTAATTGTTTTTTCAATCGGGTTTGGAGGTGCTTTTCAAAATTACATTTGATTTTTTTTTTTTTTTAGCTTATTTTTCATAACATATAATTTTTTAAAAAAATATAATCTCATATCATGATTTTGTATCATTATGTCAAATACACACAAACTATTTGTAATCAATTAAGATTGATTTAAACTATTTGATAAACATAATGGTACAGTTAAAATAATATTTCAAAATTTAGTAGTATGAATATTTTATTCTATTATATGTCTTGTATTTCATGTAATATATATTTTTTATCTATTTTAATAAATAAAAAGTATAACATTACATTTGACTTAAATATTTTAAAATCTATTAAATTATAAATAATTTTATTTTATTTATTTTTTAGCAATATATAGTATTGTGATAATTTTCTAGCACCTAACTAGTTTTACCTTTCTTTTATACTTAAATTTATAAATGAGAAAAAAAATTTCATTTTTAGTGTAATCTAAGTAAATCCAAATTAAGAAGATGAAACAAATTCATTTATCAATTATATTAATTTTTAGAGTTAATTTTATTTTATTAGTTATAAATATTAAATAAGATAATATTTGATAATAAAAAAAATTATTAAATTTTTTATTTATTAAAATATATATCTTATATTTTATATAAAATTTAAAAATTTACAAAAAAAGAAGAAGATATTTTTAACAATTTATAAATTTTGCTCTAATTTTATTGTGTTAAATGAAAATTTTATGCCAAATCTATTAATTATTTAAAATTTATCAATCATAACCTCACAATTCAAAAAAATATAAAATCATAGTTTACTATTTCTATCTTCAAATTTGAAAAAATACATTATATAAAATTTATTTTTAACCTGGTGTTGAAATTAAATTTCTTTAAAAGGGTTTGTCATAATTTATAAGTCAAATCATAATGGCAAGAGAAAAAATCGATTATAATGAAAAATATGTTAGTAAAAAAAAAAAAAAAAGTAAAAGTTAAATAAATTTCTAAATTATATTATTTTGTTTATTAAAATTATTTTTTTTATAATGCAATTAAATTTTTTTTTTTAATTTAGTTCAAACAGTCTCAATTTAGATGGAAACTTAATTTTTGAATTTAAATTAAATCTATTTGAGATAAATTGAAAAAATACTTTTAATTACATTATATAAAAAAATTAAATTAACAAAGCGATATAATTCAAAAGCTTAATTGAATCTTTGAAAAAAATTTGTAGTTGACGATGGTGATTGTTGATTATTAGGTAGGGCCCAGGCTTTCACATGATAGGCAGCATTTCCCACCAAACAACATAATACACATGTTAGGAGGAGCAGGGTTTCTATGGCTGGGATGGACAGGTTTTAATGGTGGGTCTCCATTTACTGCTGGGTTGGTTGCTTCACTGGCAATTGTAAATACCCATCTCTCAACTGCCACAAGCCTTTTGGTTTGGGTTTCTTTTGACATGATTATTTACAAGAAAAGCTCTGTTACTGGTGCTGTTCAGGGCATGATCACTGGCCTAGTCTGCATCACTCCTGGAGCTGGTTAGCCCTTTCTCTCTCTTATTCAACATTAACAAATGTTTTTTTAACAAATGAAATTAACAATATTATACCTGTACAGGAGTAGTGGAGCCATGGGCAGCAATGTTAATGGGAGCACTATCTGGTTTAGTGACATGGTACACCATGATGGTATTACACATAAGATCAGCATTATTCCAGAGTGTTGATGATACATTGGCAGTGTTTCACACGCATGCCGTGCCTGGAATTCTAGGCGGAATTCTGTCCGGCATTTTCGCTAAACCCGCTCTTTTAGAGTTAATGTATCCTCACTCTACATATGGTACAGGATTAATCTATAGCTTCACAAATGGAAGACACAAATCTGGCTTTAAACAATTGGTTTCCCAGGTTGAAGGAGTAGCTTTTATTACTGCTTGGAATGCAGTTGTCACAAGCTTAATTTGTATTCTGATAAGCCGCATTGTTGATCTTAGGATGCAAGAAGGTGACCTGAAAATAGGCGATGATGCAGTGCATGGTGAAGAAGCCTATACACTATGGGGTGATGGAGAGAGAATGCCAAAACCTCGTCGACTGATATTCCCGAGACTTCCTTCGCTTTGTATACGTCGATTTTGATACTCTCTGCCTTGACTCATATTTGTAATGAATATCTAATAAGTTGCAGATGATACACTCGTATTGTTGTACCTGCGTACACCATGTCAATTTTCATGCTGGGGGAGAAAATTAGTTGAAAGAATTTCCCAGAAAGAGAAAGTCTAAGACTGAAATTACTGTGTAAAATCATAACTTACCATTTTAAACAAATTCACTATTCAGAAGTAGTAATCTTTTCCAGGATGAGAGCAAGAAACTAGATATAATAACAATCATACAACTGCAAAAGAAAGTAAAGGAAAATATAAGTGAATATAAGCTATTAACAGAAGGGGAAAAGGCTGAGATGAATATAGATAATGCTCCCAACCAAGGAAAAGATTTGGTATGTAATTTCAATATCATAAAAATTTACACATGTATGTTCAGAGTTTCAAACATGCTTAAGATACATCCAAAATCTTTACATTATATGTTGGAAGGTGAATCAGACAAATGATTGGGACTTCTCTTCTCTTTTCCACAATCCTTTAGATAGAAGAAGTTCAGCACCATCAACCATCAGCATGATGAAGCAGAGTAGTAACTCTCGTCAGTTTTTGTTGGTCTAGCCAAAGTAAGAGTGAGAGAAAACCTAGTAGGAGAGCAAGCAACTCTTCCCATAGTTTACTAGTTCGGATTCACATCGTTCATCATAGAAAGACTTGCTGAACAAGGAAGTGTTTTAGTTCAGTATCACTAGAATTAATGAGGAACTTAATACATTATTGTTTTATGAGCATCAATTCTATGTTTTGATGTAAAACACTTAAATTCTAATTGAGGCAACAATATCCACATCTAGAGAGAATTGATCTTGTTTGCTACTTTGAACAATTCAAGGGGTAACTAGACCTTAATTTACATATAAGGCATCTCATTTCTTGAAGTAAGATTTTAGCTGTATGTACCACTGTTTGGAGTTTCTTCAACTATGCATGAGTTCCTAAGACTGTCATTTTCACTTGAATAAACTGAACCCTACAGAAATGCTTGTGTCAACATTTTATTGGAAACTATATCTAGACTGAACACAAAACAATCAGCCATGTACTCAGCCAGAAACCACACACTAGGAAGTGGGAAAGTTAAGTTCCGAGAGAAAGCCATGTACACATGAAGGCAGATACCATATCCATACTATGAACAACACATTGAAAAGCGGAATGACCTAAAAATTATTAACAGAAGAGATTCTCAAGATTTATAGGCTATTGTTAAGGAAAAATTGATTGTACTTAACAGATTTTCAAGAACTAATTATATGATAATTGTAGCTGTAATTAGCTATAAATATTCATCAGTTATAACTATAAAAAGGACCTGGATCCTTTAGTTTAATACACCAGAAAAGAAAAAAATATTTGTTTTTCACGTATCTTTACTTTTGACAAAAATTTGCTAATGTTCATTTCTTGAATTGCGAAGCTCCATCAGTTTGTCCCTCCACATGGCAACAAGAATCAGACGACAGACAAGACAATTCACTATGTGACCAAAAAGCGAAGCAGAAGTAAGTAAATATTTAATTATTCAAAGAAATTATACAATTGTAAAAAAATTTACTGATTCTGATAACTGATTAAGCCCCCTGGTTACGCCCCTACATCCCATAACTGATTCTGATAGCATCCGTGAAGACAATTTGTTTACTTGCATGAATAGGAGCCTGGTTAGAACAAATTTACACGCAAATAAACATCATTTTTGAATGAATATTGACATTGAAACAGGCAATTGTGCATAGATCTGAGTACTGTCCTTTTCATTTGTATAAGCCAATAGAAATACATGAAGCAGAGAAAGAGAATGCTCAAGGGGGAAGTGCCAAGTTTCCAAAAAAAAAAAAAATTCCAACTATATTCCAAGGAAAAGAATAACCATCTGATAAGTGCACTCATTCTCCAAATCATTGAAATTCAAGTAATAATAGATGAGTATCACTGTATCATTAGATGAAATTCAAATTCAAGACATCTAGCATCAAAGGATGACAAGGTTTTGTTGATTTGGCTTTGCTAAGCAATTAAAAGACGCCTTTGTAAATCTTTTGAGTACCAATTGGAATAATTACAAGAAACATATAAAAAAAAAGAGCATACAATTCTCGCTGAAGCTAAGTGCTTGAAGCAAAGAAGCATAGGAACCAGCAACTCCCTTATGGATAAGGAGGTTTATTATCCCGTTGACCTTGGTGGGGGAGGTTCGAGGAGATTAGGAAGCCAAGGCTCAATAGGTCTGCACTGAATCCAAAAAAATTAGCAAAAATTAATAGGACAAATGGCCAAGATGTGTGATAAATACCTTACATCTGCTTGCCACAATTATCGCGTCTGAGGGCCGGGCGTCCACCCTTAGATTTTCATTTTCCCCTGGCTGCAGATTTTAGAAGTTCCATTTAACATGAATATTAATTTCATAAAGTTATTGTATATAAAATTAATTAAGGCATATAGTTCACAATTTAGAATCACCTTACTAAAATATACTTTTGCAAAATAAATATTAACCACACCACCTGTAATTCTCACCATTTTTATCTGAAATGATATATATAAATATATATGAACAATTTGGTAGTACTGATGCCCCTATATTTCATAATTTACTGCAGCTCAGAAATTAAAATCCGTATTGAATGTTTAAAAGTAATACAAAGCTTTGTAAGTAGCACTTTCAAAGTTTATTCATTTCTTATCTCTATAAGGTAAAAAATCACCAACGATTAGCTAGGTACTGAGTGGCAAAACTAAAGAAAGAAACCAACAACATGAGCCTCAAGCATATCCTATATGCATAATAAATATAGTTCCATACTTCATAGCCAAGTTTTTCACCATATTTCTCACGAGCTGAAACTGGTCTGGACAATCCTGCAGCAAAACTAAACACGTCTTGAAGTCATGATAAATATAACAAACAACAAAAGAAATGGCAACCATTATGAAGTTACCATAGGATCATCTCCCCCCCTGTAATATCCATAGGTTTCTCAATGGCGAACTCTCCTGCATCAAAGACCAATTAAAGTTAATCATACACAGATTTGATGATAAAGAAATGATGCAAGTCCTTATTACTTGATGCGGTGATAATCATCTATTTTTATAAATATTTTAATTATACTTATCTAATTTCCTATTTAAATTAGATATATTATACATATCTAATTTTTTAATTAGATTATATTTGTTTTTCTTATTTTTCAAGTAATTCTAGAATAGTTAGAATTTCTATTTAATAATTTTATTAGTTTTTAATTAGGATTTAATTTCTTATAAATAAGTATATTATGTAATAATTTAGGAATATCTCATTATCAATAAAAATTTCAGTATTATTTTATTCTTGGTGAATTCTAAAAAATATTTTCCTTATGAACTCAATTACGTTTAAGGCGTAGACGTATTATATCCTTATTTATCCTCTTTCTCGCTGCGTAATGTGGTATCATAGCAGGTCTAGACTTGTCTTCTCGATGACAATTTACGGAGTTCGAAACAACTTTTTTGTTGACGGTAATCATGAAGGACAGACTCTTTTTAGAGTACATTTTCGAAATATGGAATACAGAAAAAATAACACTAGGGACAATGTTGCTTGCAGTTGACGTATTCCTAATTTAGAAAATAATTCTTATTTTCAGGATCATGGATATGATAGATCTTATATTCTCAATCAATCTATTCATAGAAACGTTCTTAATTAGGGAGGTATTTCTTATTTTGATGGTATTTTAATGAAGAAGATTTTGTAAAATGGTTATTTGATTTGGAAGTATATTTTGATTATCATGATATTCATGGGAAGAAAAAAAAAATAGATTTGCTTCTTGAAAATTAATAGATGATACTTTGGAATGGTGGATTGTTTATCAAAAAAATATGTGATAAAATTCGTTTATGGATAAAAATGAAAAAATTATTAGTTAACAAATTTTATCATAGTTGTTATGTGCTTTATTATTTAAATCAAAAATTAAATAGGAATTATGAGAGGTTGGAAAAATATTCTTATATTAGTCCTATAAGTATCTGTGAAAAAAATTATACTTATTGCAGTAGTAAAATTCATAAAAGTGATTATGATGAAATCGAGCCCATCTAGAGGGAAACTTCTAACTATGATAAAACTGAATTTACGAGTTTAGATATTAATCATATATAAGAAAATTCAATTACTAAATATGTGTCAAATGATGTAGAAGCTTGTGAAATTATTAATGTTCAATAATCTGAAATTGAAGAAGAAAATCTATAAGATTCACAAATTGAAATAATTATTATAGAAGAAAAAATAGACATTGAGGTTGAACCAAATAAAAAAAAAAAAAAATTGAATTTTTTTTGAAATACATTACAAGTGAAACCTAGAAACCAACCATTGCAAGGACATGCAATTGAGCTCCCAGCATCGTAACTTTGTCTCTGAAAAATTGAAAACAACACAGAGAGCGAGATAGTATGAAAGAGTAAGACTAATGGGTCTCAACTAAGCTTAAGAGAGCGAGGTAGTTGAATCTGGAGACAAATCGCATTGTTGTTGTTAACGAGAGAGGCTCTATCATGTATTTTATTTTCTATTTTGGGCTTATTTTTTAATTAAAAATTAATGAAGTAATAAAGTATTTAATTAACTATTTATTTATTTATTTAAAAATTCTTTTAATATAAAAAAAAGTAAATAATTCATTTTAATTTGATTTCAACTCAACTTGAATTTGAGATGTTTTAGGTCACGTATAAAGTTTTTAAATCCGATTCAATTTTTAAAATCGATAAAAATAGAAAATCATAAGTTAATAATGTAGTTAGAATTAAACTATAATTAAATTAAATATATATAAAATATATTATAATTAATATTACTTATTAATAATCATAAAAAAATAAAAAATATCTAATTAAAGTAAATATTAATTAGTAAATTTAATAAATAATAATTGAAAAATTTTTAAATCATAATAAATATATTAAGTATTTATATTAATAATTCTTATGTTCTGTGGTACAAAACATTATAAATATATTTAAGGTATATTAAATTTAATAAATATAATTTTTCAGATTAAAAAAAGAGTAATAATTAAATTATTTTATCAAACATTAAATTTGAGAAAATATTTCATAAGTATTTCACTTAGTGTAGTGGATGTTGAGAAAAATATCTCACATCAAATAATGATAAAATAAATAAATGACTTATAAGTAAGTGGATGTTAGAATTAACACAAGCGAATTTATCTTATACAAGTGGATTTCAACAGTTGCTCATTTATAAATTCATTTATATATGGGTTTATAAACTTTAATTGTGGAATGAGACGAGACTTATTTCAAATGTGATCAAATTTATCGGTTAACTTATTATTTGGTTAATTTAAAGAATTTATATTGATTTTATTAAAGAAATATTAATTATTCAAATTAAATCATTCAATGATCCGGTTTAAAATTTCTCAATTCGATCGATTAGATAGGTCCGATTCACTAAATTAACAGAAAAACATTTTATTTATAGTACACTAAAAATATATGAAGAGAACCAACGACAGATTAGCCTAAATATAACTCAAATATTCAATTATTAGAGGTAGTTTTATGGTGTTTAACTAACCTATTGTCAATTTCATTTATAAATAAAAATTAAAAATGAAAATGGTTTTGTAGATTATGGACCTATATAGCAAAGACGTGTGCTTAACTTGTATCGAATTAGTGTAATATCCTCTTTTGCTTCTTCTTGCTTGATTAATGTGTGTTTCGTTTTATTATTTCAGTAATTAATTTGGCATCTAGTTTAATTTGACAAACTGGATAAGGTTTTGTCTTGTTAATTATATATAGTTAATTTTTATATGTTTTTTAACGATTGTACGTAAGACACTAGTTAAAAATTAAAAATTCAGATAATATTAAATAAATAAATTTAAAAATAAAATAAATAAGTGAAAAGTAAAAAATTTTGACATATCATTTAAAATAATAGTGATTATAACGAAATATATTTATATTAATCTCTTTTTTTTTATTTAATTTATTTTTATATTAATTTATTTATATTTCTTTAATATAATTATTTTATAATTATATTTAATTAAAAATAATAGTTCTTAATAAGAAGACACTTATTAAAAAAAATCATTTGTTTATAAATTTGACTTATTGTATTTTGTTGTTTTCCTTATCACCTTCAACTGAGTCAGCTAAATTCAGAATCATTGTATTGCCTTTTATACACACACACACACGTAGGAAAGTAATTCATTGTATTTCTTTGGCAATGGAAAATAGACTATCAAACAAATATTAATATGATATCAGAAAAATATTTAATACCAACATATGAAAAATATTTGAATTTTATAATTAAGAATTTAAATCAATTTTATTTAATAAAATAATATTTTTTAATTATTTATGTACAAAACCTTGCTTCCTAATTAATGTGACATATTTTATTCAAAATGATTAAATATGATTATTCTTAAAGATATAATTAAAATTTAATTAAAATTTAAAACTTGTAAGATTCTAATTTTAGAGAATATTTTAATATCATATTTCTCTTATAAAATATGAAGATTAATTCCCTTAAAAAATATCAAGACTAAGATTTAAGAATTTGAATTAAATTTCTTGATTTTCTGACTATATAAAGGAAAAAAAAATTGTCCTTATCAAAAAATATATTCCTTAATTTTTGAAAAATGATAAACAGCCCTATCAAATCCAAACTGATAATGACAATTTATTTATCATAAAGATTATAAGAAAATATTATGTTGAATTTTTAGGCCACAAGCAAAAGAGAATTCATAATCTAAAAAAAAAAGGTAACAAATTTAAGACCAAAGTATCAACAGGCCAAGTATAAAACAAAACATGCTTAATTATGATTTCACTTTGTAAAATGATTCAATATATTAACTCTTCATAATAAATGTGATAATATATTATTAAACTTTTCATTCAATTTTATTATTAGTCAACTGTCATACCCCAACACCAATGGTGCGACGGTCCTAAGGCAAGAATAGACTTAAAACCACCATAAATCCGTATAACTCACATATCATGAATCTCATACACAATTATATCAATTATCACATATTATGTTATCATACCATGATCATTTCTATATATTTAATTAAGCATCAATCATAGCTTTTCTATTATCATTTCATAGCTTTCTCTTGTTCCTTAATGATCAAAAGATGCATCTCACATCACTAAGGAACAAGAGTACCCAAAAGGTAACATTCATACATCAAAATATACTAGTATCCTCAAATGACTATCTACGGAGCTCTAGAGT
>CANXYC010376590.1:0-20807 GCA_948193065.1 Aleurites moluccanus
TTTTTATTTAATTAAATAATTAATTTTTAAAAGTAATTTATTTTCTTATTTTTTATATATTTGTTTAAATAAAATTATTTTTTGCATATTTAACAAAATAAAATAATTTTATTTTAATATACAAAAATATTTTTTAATCAAATACACAAAAAATAAGAAAATAAATTAAATAATTAAATAAAAAATAATTATTTTAATTAAATAAAAGTAATATTATTTATTTTGATCTTAAATTAAAATATATATAAAATAAATAAATACAAATATAATGTATGAATATTATATATAAAATTATTCATATATATATTTTTTAATATTATAATTTTAATTAAATAAAAAAGTAAGAATATATATATATATATAAGAGATGATATTTAGGAATGAGAGTATTTAAAAAAAAAAACGCAATTAGTTTTTATATTTTAATTTCGTCAATAAACTTGATTATTCGGCTATTTTTTTCTATTTTTTTTATTAAATTTTAGTAAAATAATTAAAAGTGTCTCTTGTATATATATATATATATATATATATAAGAGAAAAATATATTTTAATTATTTTAATTTTAATTGAATTAAAAAAAAATTAATTAAATATATAAAAATAATTTCTAAATATATAAAATTAAATAATTAAAAACTAATTTTATTTATTTTAATTTTAGAAAAGTATAGTTGAATAAACATTAATTATTTTAATTTAATAAAAAGTAATTTTAAATTAAAAATAATATATTTTTAATTTTAAATAAATAAAATAATTAATTTTTATTTAGTTATTAATTTATTTTATTTTTTATATATTTAATTTAAAAATATATTTTTTTGTAAATAAATAAAATTTTAGGGACTAAATTATAATTTATCAATTATTTTTTAATCCTTGTGGGACCTAACAACAGAAGTTAACGGTTAAAAAGATCGAAATTATAGGTTTTAATAACGTTAGGGTCAAAATTATATCTTAAAAATATTAAGAATTAATGTACTACTAAAACTAAATAATATGGTCAAAATTATACCTTATCACATTAATAAGTCACCTAGACCAGGACGAGCCAAATAATAATAATTATTTTTTTAATTTTTTAAGTGTATAGAGTAAAAATATGTTATTTTTCATGTTTTAATATTTATGTGTTAGGTTAAAAAATAAAATTAATCTCTAAAATAATTAATTTATTAAAGTATTATATGAAATTATATAAAATATATGGAGATGAAGTTAGAAAATTATTTCTGATAAAGACGAAATTTAAAATTTTATATATAAACATAAAAATTTTTAAAAAATTTAATATTAGGTGAGCCAAAATTATATAAAAAGTTAAAATTTAATGGATCATATGATAATTTTTCACTAAATTTATAGATTTTTTTTAAGTTTAGATAGCCTGAACTACATGAGTATAAATTTAGCATGTTATATAAAATATAATTGATATTTAATTTATTTTATTCTTAGGTTATATAAAATATAATAAACATATATTATAGAAATCTGTTGTATGATTTGTAGTATTATTAACATTTTAAAAAGTATGAATATAAATTTTAATTAACTATATGAAAATAGAAAATTTTAAAACAGTGAAATTAATTATCACGAAATTCAATTGCTTGAAAAACCAGAGGCAGAGGAGTGACATCTGACAACAAAGTCATAACTTTGGCGAAAACAGAGCAAACACGCGCGCCAATAAAGAAGGTGGACAACGGAGAAGAGGAGGAAGATCCTAGTTAACCTTTGAGTCCTTAACATTAGAGCTCCTACTGACTCGGCCACTCAATAACAGTAATGGTGAAAGCTGTGGTGGGAGACGAAACCCAACTCAATTTAGCCGAGAATAGCCTCAGCCAATCGGGTCTCACCTCTCAGGTCTTCTTTCTCTCTTCCTCAATGTCAATCTACCCATCCAAATGTTGAAAAATTTGTGTTGTTTGGTTAGGTGGGTTTGGTGATAGGGAAGCTCAGCTCCCAATTAGACCGGGGCTTCATCTACGATTTGCTCCCTACACCACCAAATGATGCCGGAGAGCCAGCTTGTTCGCTCATCGACACCACCACCGCTAATTTTAAAGATGACAAGAGAAAGGGATCCAAATCCAAATCACAAACCAGCGATTCTTCCACCTTGGCTATCGATTCGGATTGGGTCGCTGAGCACGCCCGCCAGGTCAATTATCAAATTCCTTCTGTTTTTCTTGCAATTATTTTAAATCCCATTGGGTTTTCAATTTGGGGATTTGGAATTTTTGGCATTTTTAGGTTTCCAGGTTGTTAGTGGGTGGCATGAAGGTGGTTGGCATTTATGTATGGGTTAGTGATACCTCTTTCAAGAATTCAACCATTACGCTTTGCCAGGTGGTTTTTCCCATCTCTTATTTCATTTAATTTCATCCAATTTTTCCATTTCTTCTTAGATTATGTATGATTTTGTTATAGAGCAACTTTGTCTATTAAATTGTGTTAATATTGAGCTGATACGTTACTATTAACGGGGATAGCTTTTGCAGACAATAAAAGGAGTTGCAGAGGCTGCACCCATCATGGAGACTGATTGGGATAAAAGGTTACTTATTCATATTGGTTATAGTCCCAGGAGGTATTTACATGTCAAATTACACTAATATTTTTTATTACCCGCTTACATATCCATGTATGCACTTTGTCATCCCTTCACTTTAGTCCACTTGTTTTGCTTGTTGAAAATCTGACCAGCATTTTAAACTTGTGTAGATGGACCTGTCGAAATTGTGTGCTGTCTTCAAACATTACATCAAGCAGCATACGGCCTTGTGATTTCAAAATGGGAAGGGTCTTAAGTTCGCTTCAGAAGTTTAAGTGCACCTACAACTTCAAACTCAGGTGAATGCATTTATCAGTGTACTTTTGCATAATTAAGCAGTAGTTTACGTCTCTATCTCCTTGGGACAATTTATATGCAAATGTTATCAGACTGCACCTTTCTGGTTTATGAATTATTTTCACGTATCAAGGAATGATTGTCTTTGAGGCTGAAATATAACTTTGCTTAGAAATTATTGAGCTGCAATAACATTTCTTAAACCCGAGTTTTCTGACTGCTCAAGATGCCTCGACTTGTTTCATATCTTGAACTAGGTAACTTCCCCATGCTAGGAAAAGGTTGATCATCCTATTTAAAAGGCTTTTTGTCACAGTGGCTTATATTTGTGCCAATATAAACTAGCTTAAGTATTCATTTGTTTGTTACCTAAATGAGAGAGAATAAATCTTTCTTATGGTTGTCAAAGATGATAAAAAAGGAAAAACCAATTTGTACATGTAAATTCTGGCATGCAAATATGACCATCCATTGATGTTATCAGCATTTAATAAACATAAAATTGGATTACAGCTTGGGAATTTTTTTATAAACTTTACAAACTTTTTCTTAACATGATCAAGGGTTGATTATGGTAGTTCATATCATAAGTCAAGCTTGATGCCATGCTATTCTATTAGAAAAAATTGGATTCTAATTCTGCAATTTCTTTCAAATATTTTTGGTTCTTTTGGTAGTTATTTTATATTTCTGAAGCAACCAATGCTAGCTTAAAGTTGAGCTGTATTTGCCAGCTTGCCCATATTTCCCGAAAATGTGTCAAGTGCCACAACATTGAGTGAAATTATTGGTCATGGAATCACAGCTCATGCAAAAGAACTAAGAGGTGCAAGTGCTTTAATTGATGGAAATTTGGTAAGAAGCAATCTGACATTGTCAATTTTGTATCCTATTTTCTCTTTGCTCTTTGCTTTTATGTGAAAAAAAAATATACATCTTGATACCATACGTGTAGCCATGCTTGAACAATATAGTTATTCATATGCCCATTACACATGATTTTGTGAATGTTTATTGCTAAGGTGGACTGCCATATATCTCGCAACTTTTCTCAGTAAAATATTTCATTGCAAAGCTTACATGTTATGGAGTTCTATGTATATAGTATGGTAGTCGTTGCTTTTGAATTTGAATGAGACGGTAGATAGGCATTCATTCTCGAAGCAAATTAAATCTACAGAGCATCTTATCTTAATTCTATCTATCTACAAGGAAAAAGTAGATTATAAATGATAGTAAAAAAACATTCTATTTATGTGATGGTTCCTTGTTAAGTTCTGAGACTTGGATGAATTTTATCCTACGGGTACAGCAGCACCACACCATTATTTGAGTTAATATAACTCGTGGTTTGTACAAATTCAGTAATATATGGAATGCAGTAAAGAAGAAATTGATATATTCCAATGGTCTCGTACATTGTGTTTACAACAGATTGTAGCTCATTTTGTTGGCCTGGAATGGACAATTTTATGAACGTTGGCTTCATCTTTTTGGAAAAGAATGTTAATGAACGTGTTTATGGTGATTCTTCTCATAATAGCTTTCTGTGAAGAGTTATTTTTTTAGTTTGTATGGTTTCAGGTTGTTGATGAAGAACCTTTTGCGGCTGAGGGTTTGCATGAAGTTGAATTGCTTCTACCATTCGCGAAGAATACACAGGCTGAAGGTGCTTTGGCACTTCTTGAATGTTTGATAAGATTATTCTTGGTGTTCTTTTCAGTGGCTTTGAGTTACTGTTTGGCTGTTTCAAACATTTAATAATTTGTTTTAATTCTATAAAAGCATGCAGCCAAAGAAATGTTGTTGGTCTTCTTATCTTCAGCGGGTCTGTGTGCTCTTTTGCATACTTGAATTCAAGAGAACTAGTTTCACAGGCTGTTGCTGATATAAAGGTATCGAATGCTTGTGGAGAATTGTTGGTTTTGCACTCTAATTCTTTTGCATACTTGAATTCAAAAGAACCAACTTTGTCTGTCAATTGCCTATTGCATTTTCAGGATGACATCATCAGGAGTCTCCAAAGCAGACTGGATATTGTTGGTGATGAGGCAGATGAAGATCTCGGTCCGGTAGATGATGATGGTAGGGAAGCAAGCCGAGAAAAACAGCCTGGAAAACCTGTTTCCAGGCTTGTCCTGTCCTCATTGAGGTGTGTCAGATGTAGTTTTTGTAGTGTTTTTACTGTCAACAATGGAAGTTTCAACATTTTTAGAATACCTCTTTTTTATTATTATTATTATTATTTTCCAAGTGATAGTAGGTGTTGAATGTTAAAATTTCTGGTTCCATGCATCATTCTGGGAAACATATCCTTTAGCTGTGTAAATTGTGTGAAAGTGAAATTAGGAGAATTTCTTCCACATTGTACAATCAGGAAGTGGTACAATCTAACTCCACTGGTTATGGCGAATGTATTATGTTGAATTGGAAAATGGCTCTGTGATAACTTCATTTCACTATGTTACTTAAATCAAAGACATACTATCCATTCACATTATCCCTTCCCCCCACGTGAGAACTCTATTCTTACTGCATAATTGGCTTGCTTGTTTGCCAGAACCAATTGATTTCATCTTTTCTTTTGCAAACCACAACTTTTAAAGTTGATTTTTTTTTTCCAAAATATGATCTCCCACACACTCATCATATTTGGAATTGTACAATTCATAACAGGAAAACTTGCAGTTTGGAACTTCCCCGAAGAGTATTTATTCCATGGTTGGCTGGTACTTTTATATGTGACTACTTACAACCATCTGAGATACTTGAGGTTCGTCGTTGTTGAGCAAAATATCAATTTTATTTTATGCATAACTGGGATCTGGCACTGCATTTCTGTGAAGTTTTCTTATTGCAACAGCATTCATTATTCAATATTTTGAGTAGATTTCTCTTCGTGGTTCTTAGGTCCTAAAAGATCATTGTGTTGAGTTGATGTCCATGGAACCTCCAACTGATGTCTCGATGATTCTCCAACCAGAAGTAGAAGCCCCATTGCTGACAGCTGAATCTTTTTGGGATGTTGCAGTCCCAGTCCATTTTGCATCTAGCTTTTCTTCAGAGAAGACCAGAAATATTTACACAAGTGATGTGGTTAGTAGCAGTAAATCTACTAATTCAATAAATTTCTACATTTTGGCTGCAGTTTTCTTCCTTCTCCTTTCTATCTTGGTAGGATTTGTGCTTGTCAAAAAATCATAGTCCCTGAGTGGATTTTTCAGTTACAAAATCATATGGTTTAAGTGCTTCTCATATGAAGGTTATTGAATGCTGGCTTCTTAGGTGATCATAGCCTAGAGTGAAATTTTGGCTTGTAAATGGCATGGGATAAGTGCTTATTTTTTTTTTCTCATTCAATTCTTTAAACTTTCACTGTGAGGTCATTGAGTTTGTATTTCTTAATTCTAATGCTTGATTGCTTTATTTTGTTATTTGGGCTAATCTCTTTTTTTTTTCTTTGAACTATTTTTGGGCTTATCTTATTTTCTGTTATTGGAAAGATGTTTATTTCATGACTATTATTCTTTTATCATCCTCCTTGTTTTCTTAATGGAGATGAAGAGAGAAAAATATATCTAGCTCATTTTTTATTTGTATAGACAACAGCATCCATCCTAGAGAATGAGACTTAGATTTTAATTAATGTACCATGTTGTGATGAAAAATTTTAAATTTGGGAATTTTTTTTAGGAGATTTAAATATGAATTTATTTTCAGATTATATATATTTATAATTAAGTTATGTTTAGATTTATATTACGAAAATATTATCGAATCCTCAATTATAACTAAATTAATAAAAGAAAATATAAGACATTTAGTCAATTGAAACATTGTAGAGTTAATTTTATTTATGATACTTTAACTTATAACTCGCACACATTCACATTACAGTGTTTCAATTTTATTTTATTACTTAAAATACTAACTTCATATTTTGGTTACTTTAAAATACTTTTGTTAAGAATCTGTCCATTTCACTAACAGTTTGCACACGTAACTAATATTTTATTTTAAAATAAACCATGCAGGATGCCATCAATAAAAAAGAAATTGATATGTGTGTGTGTATGCGTGACTTTCAATGTCTTCTTTTATTTTTTGTCATCTGTCTCATCATCAATTTACTTTACTCTTCTTCCATATATAAAATAAAATTACTTCTTTTTTGTGCAATCTTCTTCTTCGATTGGAAAAAAAAAAGAGAAACAGAGACTAAAAAGACATATAGCACAACCAAAAAACAATGGAGAGAAAAAAAAAAAAAAGAAAAAGAAAAAGAAAAAGAAATCAGCATTAGTCACTCACCTCTTGCACAAATTGATGATGGTTATTTTCTTTATCAATTGAAAGTGAAAAAACCTCCACTATTTCCTTTGTTTTTGAATTGGATTAAAAATTGTCGTTCCATAACAATCTTTTGAGCTCCTCATTGACATTAGTGTAAAGATTAGAAAGCAAATAATCAGGAGCATCAGGGCCATTAAACGCATCATAAATCCCAAAAAAATCCACACATTTTCCTCTGATATTACTATATGCTCGATCCTTACCAGCTTTGTTGGGTGTACTGTTGATGGAAAGCATTGCTAAAGAGACCGCCAAGGACTGGAAGGGACTCTACATTACTGTCAAGCTTATGGTGCAAAGAAAGACAGAAAGAAAACTAAGAATATCAAGAACCGCGAAACATATCGCTTGATAATGTCATCAAGATTGTGAAGATTATGAGGTTGGGATCAATGGCGAAAGATCTGAGGGGGACTGTGAAAGATATTTTGAAGACTTGCATCTATGTTGGGTATACTGTTGATGGAAAGAACCCTAAAAATTTGCAACAAGAGATTACTAATAGTGAAGTTGAGGTTCTGTTTGACTGAGAGATTGCTAGCTTCAGTGAGCTATTTCTTCTATGTTTTGTTTTTAGCAAAAAAAAAAAAAATTCTTATGCAAATTTTGTTTTTAGCAATAATAGAAGAGTCCCTGTTTCTTCAAATTTTGATAAACAATTGATTCATAGGAAGTAAGACCATAGAGCCAAACTTTGTTGTTACAATTTCTAAATTTTAATTTAAATTCACAATATATGATTTTTGTAAACATAATGTATAGAAATTTGGGTTTAATTAATGGGTTATCTTATGCTAAGAAGAGAAGATCTTATGGTTTGCTATTATGAAAGAATTAGATGATTTGGAGGATGATTTTTACCCATCTATACTGTCCTTCTAAAGCTTATGTGTGTCTGTGGGTTGTTTAATTCGTTGTATTTAATGTGGTTTGTTTTATTTTAAAAAAAAAATTAAGGAGACTGTTGACTAACGCATAATAAAAATGTTAGAATCAGAAAAATCATGCACACGCGCCCCTATTTTTAATAGAGTGGTGGTTATTTGATGTGGAAAAAATATAAAAAAAAAGTTTATATGGACGGCCACGTATAACTGCTGTTAAAGAAATTAACGAAATATAGATGGAAATATTTTTATGTGGCTGTCACCTAAAATTAAAGGATTTTTAAGTGATGTTTTAAAGTTTGAGCATTATAATATATGTGAGTCATGAATTAAAGGTCCACCAATAAAATTAACCCAATATTGTAAATAAAATTCAATGGTCCTAAACTTGTAAGTCATACATGATATAGTTACAGCCAAACAAAAGAAGTAAAATTATTTGTTATTATTGTGATAAACATGTAGTGGCATATGTCCAATGTTCAGAAGTCAACGCCCAAGTTAAATGATCAGAAGCATTTACTTTTTTGTCAGACGTGCAATTTATTAATAAGAAATATAGAATATATTCTAACTTAAAAAAAATCACAACATATCATTACAAAGCATATTGGCTTAATTTATGAAGAAGATGATGTAATGTAACTTATAATATAATACGTCATAAATGTAATAAAACCATAGCCATGTGACAAGGAACATATTCCTTCATCAATCAATCAGACCCCCAAGATAGATCCTTTGACTATGGGATAGTTTACTATTGCTGATTATTTTGAATATTTCTCTCTCTCCTGGAACCAAGTTTAATGTCTAAGGAATAATAATTAATATATTTCATTATCCCAAAATTTAAAAATAATTCCAAAAAAAAAAGTACAGATATCAAATTATAAGTATCAAATTGATGATTATTTCAAACATTACCCAAGCATGAAACATATTTGAGGGTACCTAAATTTTAATATTACCAACGCCTCCTCATTGGACTACTATTATATGCCCTTTTATTTTTTTCCAAAGTATATTTATATGCTCACCTTTTATCAACCATGACCAATGAACGAAGCTCACAGTTCTCGAATCTGTGCAAAACGTTTATAATAACAATTTGATTAGTGATAAAAACAAACATTAACAAGCTATAACTTGGATTTTTGCAATCAAATAATTTATTTTTATATGAATGCTTACAGTGTAAATTGCAAGTCAATGATTCTCAGCTCGGAGAAGAATAATTCAAAGGCAAAACTAAAAAATTAGATTCGCTAAATAAGAATTTTTTAGTAATTGTAGTTGATTAAATACTTGAAATCCCTCGTTTAAAATAAAAAAAAAAAAAGGGAAAAATCAAATGTCAATACTCACTGTTTGCATATTTCAGTTGTGAGTGATGGATGGAATTCATTATGTAAAGCATTCAATGTGTAGTGCAAGAATTTATTGTGAGCAACAACTGCAATTTCCCTTTCTTGGCGTGTCCATAACCTGTACAAAACAGAAATTAAATCTAACTAATTTTAATGTTTAAGTTGTTAATTCACCTGTTAAATATCTATTATCCACATAGATTAAAAACCAAAAGATAATTTTTTTTTTAAACTGAAAATAAAAATGTTAATAATTTCAAAAGCTGCAAGCAATCACCAGTTGATAAACTTGAAGCCTCTAGCTGCAACTTCTTCACTTGTCTCTCTCACATCAGCCTTCCACAAAATGTCATCATCACTTTCTATCTACAAGTGTGAGAAAAATTAGAACTTCACCCAAAGCTAATAATCAAATTTAATGATAACAATTAAGTAGTTATTACCAGTGAAAAATCAATTTCAGGGAAAAGAACCCGATACTCGTTAATGGTTCTCCTCTTATCACATGGATGAACTCCCTGCAATGAAAAACAAGGCATAAGATCATCAATGTCACAATTTTCCCTTCTTCAATTAATTCTGTAATTAGATAAAGTTTATTAGGTTTTGATTCGCAATTTCAAACATTCTGGAAACAATTTCAGTATCACTGAGTCAAAGTTCATAGCGCTTACTAGACGTTCTCTACAAAGTTCAATTGCTATAATTGGTGGGCAATGGGGATCTGATTTGTCACTGCCAAAGATTTCAACTGCTGTTTGCAATGACCTACAAAAAATTATATATATATATAAAAGAAAATCATTAGCTAATGTATCTAAACAATGAATAAAATGATTGATATATCTTCAAGAAGTTGGACACTGAAGCAAAGCCATACCGTAATAAAGGAGAAGTAACAACTAAATCAATCTTCTTAACTAGTCCAGATTCAAGTACACGGTTGCGTAGATTGTTAACCTGTTATCAAATCATTCTCTTACAAGTTAAAAGGGTTTTGTATATAGTTTGCTAAAAGTATATATTTAATAAATTTTTGCTGAAAAATTAAATTAAATTAAATTTCATATAAAATAAATAATTAATTAATTACCTGCAGCCTGCCCAAAGAGGAGAGTGGTGCATCAAAAAATTCAGGGGATGATAATGCACTATGATCCTTCTCTGCTGCTATGTTGTGGATTGCTTGTCCATGCCTCACCTGAATATTATTACATTAATATGCATAATTTATATATAATAGAAAACAGAAATCAAAACTAAAATGCAAACCAGATGAAGAATTTTGGAATGGCCTAATGGGTGAAGGAAGTAAGCTGCAGTGGCATCCATTTTTTTTTTCAAATAAAAAACATAAATTGAGGTTACAAACGCAAAGTGGGAACTGAAATTTATAATATGCCATTGCCATGTGATATATCCAATGCCTTCATTTTTGGGTTAAAGCAATGAATAGCTCTTTGAATAAGATTCGAAACTAGTAGTGTTATTTTCCAACTAAATTGGAATCAAAATTTAGTTATTGCATAGTATAACATTACTGTATATGGACATATCTAAACTTGCCTACTTTAAGCATCGTCCAAGATTGAATCTCCCTCCACAATAATGAAAAAGATATGCCTATTTTAAGAAATATTTTTTGGGACACCTCTAAAAGAGGTTGCACATACAAAATATTGCTAAATTTTATATGGATTAAAAACAAAATAGTGAAATTGCTTGTTTGCTACATATCAACTACTGTAGTGAACTTTTAATTGGATGGCTCTTGTAGTCATATAATTCTTACCATTTAGAAATTTACATATTTAAGATACTCAAAGAGGCAAAGAAGACAGAAATTTCCTGCTAAAATGAGGCAGTCATCCCAAAACAACTCAGTCCTAACATAGTACAACCAATTCAAATAAAACGATATCAAATGGTTACAGAAGTAAACTTTAAGTAATAATCAAATTCCATATCTTTGTTCATGTATCCTACAGAAAATAATTTTTGTTCCGAGCCATCACAAACAGCTAAACTGGCTCTGGATAATCAAATGAACCATTAACTTCATCTTAGATTAAAATAAATAAATAAATAAAAATAAAAATCAGTGCCTATTAATCTCCTTCATATATTGTCTACTTAAACATACCAAAAAAAAAATCTTAAATTTCCTAACAGAACTAGTGAGTTCACAAAATTTGAACAACCTAGTTCTTCTGTAGGGTATTGAAGTAATTCCTAGTAAATCATTTTGAGGAAACATTTGATGGAGGTATCGAAACCAGAATCGCATTAAACTCTGTAGGATAAATGACTACTTAGACACTCCCCATTTCTGGATGTTTCTCCTCTGCAACATCACTTGGAAGATCAAGCCCTTGAGGAATTTTTCCAGGATAATTAGTTGTTGCTGGATCTGACCCTACCATACTGCAGAGAAAATATAAATGAGTTTTTTGGATGAGCTTAAGACAAGGTGTATTATCTAGCTTTTCCAAAGACATGCTTACCCTCTGTCAACAATAGCCACTGATCGAAGCTCACAATTTGCAAAGCTGCAAGTACAGGTAACATTCATATGATCAGCAACAAACAAAAGACTCGTGCATTAAAAGTGGAACCATCATTTTCCATGCAACAGCAAGAGGCATGCCAACCTCTTTAAGTACATTTTACTACTCATACAACATATGAAAAAGACATTTAAAGTTGTTCAGACCAAGAAACTTACTGCTTGCATATTTCACTCTTCACAGATGGATGACAATCATTCCCAAAAGCACTTAAAGTATGATACAGGAATCCACTGTGTGTAACAACTGCAATCTCCTTCTCCTTCCGAGTCCACAACCTGAACAAAGATGTAGAAGGATTAAAATAAATAAACTTCAACATTAATCTACATCAACATCTGCCAACAGCTACTCACCTATTATGGAGTTTTATAATTGAAACTCAACTTAACCCATGGGCAAAAAAAATAAAATGTGAGAGGGAAAAAAAACAGAAGCAACACACAAATATTTATGTTTATTCAATATTAAAGGGAATTTTACCATCCAATTGAATGTGACAATTGCAATTCTGTTTCTTAGCAATTAATAGCCCAAAGAATTACTTATTATGGTAAAGAACTTTATAAGAAATCACAGAGAATTAAACAAGAAAAGCAAAAGCTGAAAAGATAGATAAATAATTTAAGTGCTTAATTGTATTAAAAGCTATTTGAAACTTATAATTAGAGGATTTACATGAGACAATAGAATGCCCATGTGCACATGAATTGCAAGAAGCTATAAAAGCTGGGAGAACAAACTGTCCAGGTCTGTTTAGAAAATATAGACCAGTGCATAGAACCCACAACAGAATTTTTCCTCTTCAGTTAATTTATAAATGTAATGTTCCAAGTTCCAATTGTCCTACTTTAGCTGATTATCAGATTCATAAATAATCTGTTTTAGCTGTATAAACCTCCAATTCTTGGATTGGCAAAAAGAAATAAGGTATAGCAGGAATATAAACAAGTAGTCACCAGTTCAAAAACTTCTGCCCCCTGGCTGCAACTGCTTCATTCTCTTCTCTGACATCAGCCGTCCACAAAATGTCAGCATCACTGTCAATCTATGCAAAATATCAAAAAAAAAAAAAAAAAACTGTTTCCATTCAACCCAACTGAATTTGAGACTTGAACTAAGGAAAATGGTACAAGATTAAAGAAATTCAAATATGTGCAACCACACAGCGAATGACAATTATGTTAAATTACTTGCCAGTGAAAAATCAATTGCAGGAAAGAGAGGCCGATACTTGGTGATGCTTCTTCTCCTGTCACATGGATGAACACCCTATAGTTTGCAAAAAGAAAATCAAATTCAAATGAAAAGGGAGAATAAAACCACCTGTAACAATAATACTTTGCCTAATGATATAGGAAGTGCTGGGTAGAGGATCCAATTATTTGATCCAAAATCTGATGCATGTATCATCTATAATACAGATTCTACACATAGAAGGCATTAAGATGGAATGGAAAGAAAAGCCACAACAGGTTAATAAAAAAGTACCAAATGTTCTCGACAAAGCTCAACTGCTACAAATGGAGGGCAATTGAAACTTGAAATTGCAGGACGGTTACTTTCCCCTGCATCTGCTATCATCAATGGAGGGGCCTCAATGCCATCAGTGTACCCTTCTCCGCCGAACACTCCAACTGCTGTTTGCATGGTCCTACAACGCAAATGCAATTATTTAGGTCACAACCTCAAACACAGGATTTTGGCCAACCAAAATGCATGAAGTCCAAGTACTGCTTAGCAGGTAAGACATAAAATTTTCAAGTAATAGAAGTCCCACCGCATGCTCTAACTTGAAGTTGTCAGTGAACAAACAGTAAGCAAATGAACAAAATCCTCATGGAGATAGCAAATGCAATGTCATATATTAAATTAAACTATAAATACGAGGTACAAATAATTTTATGAGAAATGAGATATAGAGAAAAATTCCTTCAAATGTTCAAGGTCAAATTTCAACCAGCAATAGGTGAAGCTCTGCATAGAAAATTAATTTGAGTTCTTCAAAGACACAGCATACAAATATTTTTCAGAAGCTTGGCCATTACTCAGAATTCAAACAGTGATCACATACTGCACTTCAAAATTCTTAACCCAAACCATATAATATTTGACTTCATATCAATTTGTCAACACATTAGTTCAAAATTTCATATGACACTATCATGTAAAAGCTCAGTGTAACCCAATAACTTATATGATACTATGATGTAAAAGCACAGTTCTCTATAGTCCCTTTTTTGTCTCACATTCTGTACTTTAATGATAACTAGTCTAGTTACACTTGGGAAGAAATAAAACATTGTGGCAAGTTGGATTATGGTAGTCTATACATAATCATATGTTATGGTCTATGTAAACAATAGGGATGAGCACACATCCATTATATCACAGAAACATGTAAGCATTGCCTTGCATCAATTGTATATCGCTATATACTTCCTCCTCACAGCAAAAATGTGCGCATGTAATTTCATTTCTAGCATCATAAACTCTAATTTGCAGAACCCAATATGAAACACCAAAGTGGAATGAGGAAGGAAGAATTTTCCTAGTTAGCAACCATGATCCTCCAACTCAGTAGACATTTAGAAAATGATCTATTATGTTGTTAAATAGCAATTAAGGCAAAATAAAAATAAATAAATAAATAAAATATGCATCCATTAAGTGAAAATGACCAAAGCATTGGCAAAAATCTTGTATTACAGAAGGCAATACCTTAACAAAGGGGAAACAATGACCAATTCAATTCTCTTATTAAGCCCACATCCTTGAACGTGCTTGCGCAGATTATCAACCTGCCATTGGTTTCACAAAATCATGTTCCGTCCACTCTTGATAGAATTTGAACTAAAAACTTGGAAGACCCAATTTTTATATGAGACGAATCCGTGAAACGATATAAAATAATAAAATTTTTCCTTCAATATCTAAAAGGGTTATTACATTTTTTTGTTAAAACGATGAAATATAAAGTTCATCCCAAAAGCCATAAAGAAAAAGCAAGCTAAGTCTTTCTATACAATTGATATAAAAAATGAAGAGCGGATGGGCAAATCAAAATTATATAATATTCTAAGCATCCAATCCAATAACAAATACCTGGTGCCAGCCCAATGGGGTAAGGTGAGCATCAAAAAGTGCTTCAGATAGATAAGCACTGGGATCTTTTTCTCCTTCTACATTGTGAATCCCTTGTGCATGCCTCACCTGCAACCCATTCTTATTCTATCAACTCCTTTCTTTCTTTTTTTCCAAAAAAAATAAATTGCGCTATTACATAAAAAAAATATAAATAAAAATAAAATAAAGCAGATCAAGATTAGCAATGCAAACCAGATGAATAGTTTTAGTACGGTGCAACGGGTACAAACTCTGACCAGGCATGGCTTCCATATCTAAATCCATGATAATAACAAATTAACAATTCAAAATTCTAAGGTCACATAGAGTAAAATTAATTAGATCTTTAACGATTCCATTATACGAAAACAAAATCAAATCTAGTTACAGTTAATCAAATCAAATCAGATTTTTATAATATTATTATTATTATAAGTGAGGATTTGTACCTGAAAGAGAGGAGAAGCGAAGAACTAAAGGAAGGCGGCGATTGCGAATCGGAGAAGAACAATAAGGACGGTGGTGCGACGGAGGAGATGCCAGGAAATGAGGTCGTTTTGTGAATGTGGTTGAAATGTTAATGGTGAAGAAGGGAAAAGAGGAAGGATTTAATATAGAATGAGAGGTGGCGTTGGCATTTAAAGAATATAACGCAGACATTTGTTGCGTTTTGATTTAAAAATTTAGTTTGATTTTATTAGGCAAATTACTCTGTTTTATATGTTTCAATTCAATTATTTTTAGCTTGCACACATGCACCACCTCCTCTTTCCAACAAGTTTATCAAGAATCTCTCCCACAAACACATCCACCAGATACCCCAAAACAGGACTTTAGCCAATAAGGGGTGGACTGAATTTTATTTAGTCTCATTGATTTTTTTTTTTAAATGTAAATATTTTGTTTTGTTTTATAAAAATAAGTAACTCACAATATAATTTCTATTCATTAAACTTCCATTCAATCAAAATATAAAATTAATATGTTTAACATGATGATAAAATAACTACATCAAAATATAATTTATTAATAAAATATATATTTTTTTTACAATAAATTTAGATTCGATTTTTTTTTATAATATTAAAAAAAATTAATAAAATAAAAAAATTTTGAAATTGATTAGAATTTATTTCCTTTTATAATATTAAAAAAAATCATGATAAAATAAAAATATTTTGAAATTGATCAGAATTTAATTTAATTAAATAAATTTGTAATGAAATTCCTTTTCCCGCCCTGAAAAAAAATAATTCCACCCACGAATATTCTAAAAAATATCCCACCACGAATTAAAAGCGCAAGGCCATGTTTTTTTGATGTGGAAGGGAAAGTTAACGGTTTTGGATCAGAAAACACCTACCACTTGGCAGCGTTTTAGAATAAAATATATTATTTAGTAATAGAAATTTTGACCAAATGAATAAAATCATCTTTTATAATATGGTTTGGTGAACTATATTTAACTTAAGAATTTTCTGAAAGAAAGTAATGAAATAACCTCCCATATTTTGTTCTATCAACAAAGTAATTATTTCGTTTATTTTTATCATTAAAAAATTATAAAAAGATTAAAATACTCATTATATTATCTTAAATTTTTTCATCAAGACTAAAACAAAAATATTAAAATAGGAAAAATTAGATATTGAAAAATTAAATCGATCAAATCAAATTAAATCAATTAAATTAAATTGAAATTGATGATTTCACAACTATTTGATTTGATTTTAATTTAAAAAATAAAGTAAATTAAAAAATTAATTTTTTACAGTTTGAGTTTTTTTTCGATTTCATATTGAATCGAACCAAAATTATATATATATATATATATATATATATATATATATATATATATATATATATATATATATATATATATATATATATAGTTTTTTACTATTATTATAATTAATTATATTTTATTTTATTTTATACACATCCATATATTTTTTTTTTTAACTTATCATTAATTTAAAATTTTAAAAAATGATCATTCATAAAAATTAACTAAAAATAAGTAAAAAATAATATAACTCTTGAAAAAAAAGATAAATTTTAGGTATATTAATTAATAGAACAGATAAATTTTATGTTGTATATTGAATTATTTTTATTTTTTTTATTACTAATATTTTATCGTTAATTTTTTTTAAAATTTATAATAAAATAAAAATAATTTATAAAAAAATATTTTTTATTTGAAACAAAAAATTAAAACTGATCAAACTGAATCAAAACGAACCAAACTGACAGTTTGACAATAATAATGATTTGATTTAGTTTGAGAATTCTTCAAATCAAAATGATTGATTTGATTTGATAAAATCTTCAAATCGATCAAACCAAACCAATAACACCTTTAGGAAAAATAATCAAAACACTCCATCATTCAAGCAATATAAAAAAATTTGAGAAAAAAAAAACAAAAGGTAATAATAAGAAAAGCTCTAAAAGAAAAAAAGAAAGATTAATATTACAAATTGTATGTTTAAAAAAAAAATTATAAGGCTATATTTATTTTGATAGAAGTGAAGAGAAAAAAAAAATATTATAATTTTCTCTATTTGGTCAGTTAAGAAGGTAGATAAAAGAAAAAAAAAAGAGAAAATTATATATTTCTTCATTTAAGTTTTAGGAAGAAAAAAATTATTTGATCTCTGTTTCACGATAATCATCGCTGCTTCCTCTCGATTCCACCATAGCCATAACACACTTCAAAAATTATGATACGAGAATTCGACCAATTTCAATACCAAGTGAAGATCTCGGCTGTGGAGATTTGATCTCATTATGAATGAATGGAATTAAAAATGTTGATGGTGATGATTCGTTGTTGATGGAGCCCTAATCAAAAGCTTGGGTAATATTCTTCTTCTTGTTCTTCTTCTTCAATTCCCATGCCTAGGTGTAGTTGGACAAATTACTATTATTGTTGAGTTGTGGGAAGGATTGGGAGTGAAGAGAAAGGTAATTTAACAGTTGGAAAAGAATCTTGTTTTATAAAATGGTTGATTTTGGAGTTGAGAAAGAGTTGACGACGAGAACAAAGAGTGCATGTGAAAGATGAAAGATGATTTGTGAGAAAGAGAGTGGTAATAGCGAGTCAATGGGCAATGGGTTAGGGTTTGCAAAGAGATCGGAAAGATAGTAAAAGAAAGATATTTTGGTAATAATGTAATAGATATATATTAAAATATTTTTTTTAATTGATTATTGAAATTTTATTGATAAATTAGACAGGAGCAAGGATGCAGATAGTTTAGACGTATTAGTCCAAAAAAAATTATATAAATTTATTGAAAATTTTTCAGATGGTTCACTGAAACTTAGTTTTTTACATAATTTTGTTCCATCTAAAATTAATTTTTCAAAATTTTTTATATTTATATAAAAGTTTTAAATTTCAGTCTACCCAAAAATAAATTTTTGATTTTATTCCGGAGAAATTTTTTTTTATTGATGTGATCAAATTTGAGGTTTAAAAAAAATATAAATATCTTTATTTTATCTTTTAACATCATAAAAAAAAACTTAAATTTATTTTTCAGATCACATATATATATATAATTGCCGACATATTTTTTTTTTTATTTGGCAAGACTTGGCAACTTTGATTTGGCAACTTTAATTCGGCTTCGGCTTCAGGACTTGACAAATCAAAAGTTGTTTCTATTTTTCAACGGGCAGACAATTTGTGCAACAAGTGCATGTGGACCTAATTCCCTTGCTTTCCTCAATATATATAATTAAACCCTTTTCAGGCCAAATTCGCAAAGGTATAAATAATAAATGTATTTTTTTTTTCCTATCTCATGTGACTATGTAATCTCACAATAGGCCAATCTTGATGTCACATAGGCGTAGTTTTGTTTTGTGATCTCATCTATAAAAATATCATTTATTTTAATTTTAATATAAATGCTAAGGAACCTCTTTAAACATGCCTGAATGTAATATATATTTTTTTTCCATTAGTATAAAATAATAATTAGTTTGGTGAGGGTTGGTGGTAACGACATTTTCACTCATATGTTTGATTTAGATTTGAATTTTTCATAAAGTAATTTATGATGTCTAAATAATAATTTTATTATTTCAAGTGAATTAGATTCGAGAATTGATAGTGAAATCTTTTAAATCAAAACAGCAACTAGGTTAAAAATAAGTAACAAGTATAATTCTGTAGAAAATGATTTGTATTTCATAATAATATTAACGTGTTCAATATACCTTATGTTCAATATACTTTATATTTAACTAGTGGTTTTAAGTTTGAGTTTCTGTAAATGCAGCAATCAATATTAAAAGAGTTAAGACTTCTGAAAAAAATCTCTATGATTTGAATCTAAATTATGTATTAAATTGAGATATTAGTTATTTAGTTGTTTGAATTAAATGACATAATAATTAATGCATCTAAGAACTTTTTTTTTAATTAGAAAATTATTTTTTTCATCTCATGATAAATGTTATATTTCTCTTTTTAATATGTTATAATTTAATTGTCTCATTTTTTAATTCAAATTATATTTTATATTAGCATTTCAATAATACTCTCAATATAAACTAGAAAAAATAAAAATGTTTATTATAGCATGTGAAAAAATTAAAAAAAAAAGAAAAATTAAAATAATAAATAAATTAAAAAGATTTAAATAAATTAACGAATTTTATTTAATAATAATATATTTTGCATCTATTTTTTATTATGACATAAAAAAATAAAAAAATAAAAAAAAACAAAAGGTGTAAATAAGTAGAGATGCATGAGGTGTAATTATTAGTGATGCATAAAGTGAAACGTTGTATTGTATGTAATGGTTAATTATTTTACTAATTAAATAATATAATCATCAATAATATATATAAGGGATTCCATTTTTTTCTTTAAATAGGTAAATGAAAGGTAAAAAAATGATTTACTTTTCCTCTTGAAAGCTTCTATCTCTTTATATTTTTTTATTTTCTATTTTTTAAGTTCACTAATTTAGACTTTGAAGTCTTCTTGCTTAACAATAATTGAGAGTATCTGATCCATTCTTTTTTTATTTTAGGCCCGTACAAAGTTTATAGAAGCAATACACCTCTGTTCTTTGGGATGGTCATAGGGTGAGAAATTTCCGTTCTCTGTAAGGATTTACTTCGAATGGAGTGGGGATTTTCTGATTTGTCTTCTCATGGGGACGGAGATGGGGAATATTTTTTTCCCGTTAGCGGGGACGGGGAGTGTATTCCCCACCCCGTGGGGATCCCCATCTCTGTCCCCGTGGAGACCTGTTATTATTCTTGGTTAATTATTATATTTATTTAATTATTCCTTATATAAAATTATATTAATTAATAATATATATATATATATATATATATATATATATATATATAAGGAATAATTTGTTCAATAAATAATTCTTATGAGATTGTTGGAGTTTATTGAAAGCACTTATTAGATTAAATTTGTTCAAGTACTCATAATGTAATGTATGCTGAATTTTTAATGTTTTATTAAAAAATATTACTGAATATTTTTGATATATTAAAATATTTATATTTTAATTATGTTTGGTTGATGTTTTGTATGTTTGAATTTATTAATATTTTCTAAATAAATTTTTTTATATTTTTAGCTATTATTTAT
>CANXYC010376661.1:0-27084 GCA_948193065.1 Aleurites moluccanus
ATATATTTCATAAATTTATCAGTAATAACTTATTATTTTATTTAGTTGAATATTACTACATTCACTTCAGGGAATGAGATTAAACAAGAATGCATAAAATTAATTCATAATATTTTTACAATCTTTTTATCGATATTGCTAATGCAGGAACATATTTGATATATGAAAAACGTATCATTTTAAGTACTCAACATTTTATATATTATTTCACAATACCTATATTTTATGGTTATTTTTAATAAATCATATAGATTTGATTAAAATATAGAAAAATCTTAATTCTAATTGCAAATATGAATATGAAACTAAATAATGTAAACAAAAGTAAATCATATATAATTCATTAAGATGATGATATAAATAAATAAGATATGTTAAATTAAAATATTAAGAGTAGAAGAACTTACATGGAAGAGAATCGTGCACAAACTTACTTGGATTTGATTGCTTAAAAATAGAGAATCGTGCTGATAACATGTTATGAAAATAAAGAAAACAATGATAATTAGAACAAGAATAAGAATGTAGAAGAGGGAGTATTATCTTATTTTCTTAGTATGTATTACAAAGTAATATGAACTCTTATTTATAGAGTTCATCTTTATCTTCATCATATGTTACAATATATAAAAATCAATCATAAATTACAACATAAATTACAACATAATGGTGCAATAAAATTAAATTTAATTACAAAAATTTATGAGTAGTGGGATAAATGAATAGACATTCACATTTATCTATATATTTATAACAAGTATTTAATTATTTAAAAAAAAAATTGTACTAAATTCATTCCATCACACTTTTTGAAGTGTTAATTAATAAATTTTCTCTTTATTTATTTCAATTAAAGAAAAGGTAAATTAATTAACTAATTAATAAAAATTATAAATTTAGAAACCCATTTTCACTAGATAGTATTTTTGTAGTTTTTTCAAAAAAGCAGGGACTAATATGGAATTCAAACAATCGTAATACGCGGTTTCTTGACCGTTGCTAGTGAACAAAGTTGAAAGGGGCCTGCCAAAATTAGCCACAGAGAATTCAACTTGGAAGGGATTTGGCTTTGCGTGCGTTTTGTACTTCTATAATGAAATGTTATCTAAGCTTCTTTGAATTCTCATGTCGTTTTATAATGATTTTTTACATTTTTTGGGTTTTGGAATTATACTTTTCCACACTATTGCCAAAATTTTCTCTTTTTCTTATTCCTTTCTAGAAAGATTTAATATATGCCCAAATTTTCTCTTTTTTCACATTCCTTTTCTAGAAAGATTTGTTTTACTTTTCTAGAAAGTTTTGTTTTATTCTATGCTAATTGTTCCTTCAAAAGAAAATTCTAAAAAAAAAAAAAAGTCCTTTAGAAGAAAGAGGAATAAATGTATTTGTATATTATGTGGTAATTCATTTCAACAATTAAAAAAGAATTGATTGATCATATTGGTGGTCATATTTGAATTTGAGACCTTTAAATATTATTAGATTGTTTTTGAATGTATGAATTTAAATTTAAAAAATAAAAAATAATAAATTTAAAATAATTAGATAAAAAAAATATTTGAAATAATTAATTTTTTTGAGAGGTTAGATTTCTTTAAATATGTGAATCAAATTCAAATCTATTTAATTTTAATGACCTAAAAAAAATTTATCCGAAATTCAAATTCTTGTGATCTAAACATATTATTAATTAATATCATTTTATCATGGGTATATTTAATATTATTTTCTAAATTAATATTCATAAAAATGTTATGTTAAAAAGTTGTTAAAACTTTACATATTTTTATTATAAAAATAATTAAATAATATTTTCATTTTTAATAATATTAAAAATATTATACTTTTGAAAAAAATTTATTTTAGACCCATTTAATATAACTGTTGGTAATTATTATTAGTTATAACTAATAGCGGTTAGCTTTAGTAATGGTAATTGATACTAATAGCTAATTTTGTTAAATATTTGATAAAATTATTATTATTTATTATATATTTAATAGTCATTAAAAATAAATATTAATATTAATATATTTATTTAAATATTATATTTAATAATATAATATAATTTTTATTTAAATAAATAAAAATTATTTCAAAAAATAACTGTTGACTACCTAAAAGCCAACTAACTATCCACTAACATTTATTACTAAAAGAGATATCCACAAAAAAGCTAACATCAAATTTTTTTTGTCAAATATACATTTAAATTTCTATTGATATTATTTATAATAACAAATTAGCTATATTACGAATAAAAATAAATAATTGTAAATTAAATGATTAACTTGAATAGGAAGAGATTTTTTTTTCTATGGATCAAAGTTTGATTCTTGAAATCAGATTATAAATAAATATTTTTTCTTATGAATTTTTTTATTTTGATGTGGATGGTTTGCTTTTAATTATTAATCCATAATATCATTTTACATAATTTTTTTATTTACAGATCTTTTAATTTTAATATGAATAATATATCGTAGTTGTTTATATTAATTAATTTCAATGATTTGAAACTAATACTGAACAATCCAAATTTCCAAAGACTAAAGATAGACACATTATAAAGGAAAATAAAATAGTGAATTGATAGGATTTTCTAGTCAATCAATTAATGATCCTTAACTTGGTTAATAGACAATCCATTAATGATAACATACTACAGTCTAATTGGCCAATACCAACCATAGCATCATCTAGTAACTAGTGATTGGTATTGTCTATGAATTTTCAAAGTTTTATCTACATGATATTCTTTCTTTTGCATACTTTTTGAATACTTACTTAATTGTGTTAGTGTCATATTTGATTTTGATATTAACTAGTGATTGATTTTATTTTTAGATGGAAGCAAACAAAATTCAAGATGCCCAACAAGCATTATTGATTCCACATCTAAGCAAGTGGAAACCCAACTTGGTTTTGAAAAAGTCAATTCATTCAGTGCAAATATAAATATCACACACATGCAACAAAGTTAGAAAATAAATTTTAGGTGAATGGAAAAAAAATTTTGTATAAAAAAATTTAATTTAGATGAATTAAAAATTTTTTTTATAAAAAAATTAAATTTAATGTGGCAGATGAAAATTTTTATACACATGTGCCACTTTATTTATAACTTATGAATGGACAATAATTTATCCATACAATTAGGGTTGAGTAAGGAAGATGAGCATTAATTGCATTGAATCAAATTTCTAAAATAAGATGCAAATCAAATTTGCTAATTATGTGCTGTCCTTTTACATATGGGCCAAGAAAGACAAAATCTAATTTTAAATTAGTTATAATAATGGGCTTAGGTTATATATGTAAAAATTTGCTGTCTAAAGAGCTAGAAAATGTGTCTGTATATTTTGCAACCATCTCCAAAGAGTTTTGATTAACATGCATTGGAATCATGGTTCTAAATATAAAACTAATATGGTTGATTTCTAAAACTTTTCTAATGAAATTCACAATTCATTTAGTAGTAATAGTTACACTTTGATTGTAATCTTGTGATAGTAATCGACTACTATAGGGATTTAAAACCATGATTAGGGTTACATCCAAACAAATGAAGTCTTCGTAAAATGTCTATCTTATTTTTTTACCTTGTGAAATTAACTTTTAATATCAATATTATGATTTCATTCATTGCAAAATTTTCTCCACTTCATGATAATTCTAACTCCCCCCAGAAAGCTCTGTAAAAATTGGTTGTAATATTCCCATAGAAAATCACAACTGCTTGCAGATAGTCTTTCCTGCTACGGTCTTGTCTGAAGAACCATTGCACGATAGAAAATCAGTTACAAGAATAAGAGAATCAATCAAATGAGTGTCTCCATGTCGAGTACCTGCAACGGTTTTGATTCCCATTTAAAATGTCAGATGAGACTATAGCTTTCTCTACAATAACATTTCCGTTGCAATCGATTCTGTATGATACATTGATTCCTTCCAAAATTAGGTGATAAATTACTGTATCAGATTGAAGAGTAGCCTTGTCATTTTCATGGCCGACATCAAGGTTGTCGTCTGAATCTGGAGAACCATATGAAACTTTCCCATTTTTATTTTTAAAAAGGGGATCATGAGGTTGGTTTCTTTGAGATACTGATCGGATATCCCATGAAAGGACCTGCTTAATCAAGCATTGGAGCTCATCACATGATGCATAGAGAGACTTCTTTCCCTATGACAAAGCAAAATGAAATATGATGGAAAATATTTGAAAAATAAAGTCAGATATAATGTTTTGTAATGTAAGAGAATCAAATTCCACTCAGGCAGTGAACTATTTAAGTATTCATAAACTAATCCTTCAACACATTACACATGGTTGAAAGAATAAATATAATGTTTTTTTTCTTTCTAGGATAATAGGCCAAGAATTTTTCCAAAGATATGGTGAAAAGTAAATGTTTCTGATCCAAGACATTATCAGTATAACTTATAAAGAAAGCAATTAAATATCCAAGCGTAGATATTGAATTCAGACTGCCAAAGGTTTGAATATATTATTCTGACTAATGAAAAGTTATTAAACCTAAAATTTTCATGCCAAATCCATTACCATTATAAATACTCGGTAATTGAAAGTCCATAACAAATTACTCTAGAGAGGGGAAATTATTTGATTTCTGGTAAGTGTTACCTTTATTTTAAAGTGTTACCCTCAACAAAGGTATGGTAAAACCGAGGACAATCTTTGTAAAGAGGTGAATAATCATCTTTCAGCATGTACGTTGGGTGTATAGTGAAGCCCTTTTAACACACCTATACCTTTTGTGTGCCAAGTTCAAAGATGATACTAAGGATTGAATTTTGGGGAAATTTGAGAAGAGATTAGTCAGGTGGAGAGGACATTTTCTAAAGGTGGAGGACTTGCAATCCTTGCATATCTGATATCTCAATTGCCATCTAGTTCTCGCTCTGCTTCCCCATTTGTAGCTCAATTTAAAAGGTTTGAATTATTCAATAAAGATGCGGAGTCGCAAGAAGAAGAGTAAAAAATTTCTGTTCATGAGATGGGGAGTGATCAGACAAGTGAATAGATTTTAGGATTGAGCTTCATGGCAGATTGGAGGTTTTTGTTGCAAACAATCAAAGGAAATTGGTAATTGTTAAAAAATATGGAATAGATGTATCTATAGAAGGAATGAAGCCACATGGTGTGGGGCTTTGGAAATGAATCAGGAAGGTTTGGGTGCTTTCATCTTGTATGTGAAGTCACAGAGAGAATTTTTCTAACGGCAACAAGTTGGCTGGTTTCTCAAAGAACCAAGAAATGGAATGTCATGACAATGCATTAAGCATTTTAGCACTGCATAATTCTTAAAACATAATAGGGACTATCAAACTTATCATTGCTTAGTACTTGTCATTGGAATGGAGATCAGTTGAATAGAGGTAAATGAACTAAAAAAACTATCTAGCTCATTGGGATAAAGATTTCGATGGGAATTACTAGAACTTGATCACATTTAATTCCTCTGTTAGATCTCCAAAAATATGCCATTCTGATATTTCACTTGGAGAAAAGACCTGATATTAATTGTTAGTTTGCAGTGCAATCAGTCAATATTTGCTGATTCTTCCTCCTTTATTTTGGGGCTTCATTTGCTTTAAGTTCTTTCTTATTGTTTCTAATAGCTTTACTTCCATCTGATAAAACAACTAGCAGATCTTATGGTAGCAAATTGTAAAGATGAACAGACAATAAGCAACATATACCAATGATTAACATTCTAATTAGATGTGAAGCCACTTACTGCTGTTTCCCAACAATCAGCAAGTGAGGAAGAGAAGCCCTCCGAAAAGCTAACAGAAGCTACAGCTAATGTATTGTCCTCCTGTACAAATATCAAGCATTATTTCAGTACAATTAAGGAGTAAGTGACAGGAGAAAAGGCACCCCTTATAACATCAGCAGTTCAGCACTGCCACTTATTTTAGGAGCTTATATGATGGAAGTTGATTCCTTTTTTCAGATCACAAACTCTTGTTCCACTGACTTCTAATGCTTACATTACATATTAATAATTCCAATAAAAATTGTAAATTTCTTGAATGGTAACTTATGTAATGTTCCAAAGAAACTGCATTTACTGAATTTTGCTGAAGATCTAGAGGGATTACCATTACCCACTTTGGCACTGCTGCTTCTTGGATGCTATCACAATATGGTAGATAAGGTTTGATGTCAAGTATAGGCTGTGGATAAAATTCAAACAGTAATCACAACCAAAAATATTGAAACAACACTGATGAATTCAGTTAGAATAGCACTTATTGAGCACATAGAAAGAATATTAATAGTGAAACTAAAAGAAGATAAATAATGGAAAACTTACTGTGCCATCAACCAGATCTACACCAGAAAGAAGAACCATAGTTCCTTGTACTGCCTCAACCTAAAGTGTACACAGGATATTTTTATTAACTGGTCTCTGATAAGTGAAAGAATTTCCAATTTTTACGAGAATATTTCAATTTTTTCCCCCTGTCCAAGTTTTTTAACTTTCAATTAATAATGCTGCACTATATTTAATGCGGTGACACACATTTCACGAGAACAATCTCACAGAAAGCACGGAGAATTTCTGCTCAAACTACTAATTAACAAGTTAAATTATCTCTATCGTGTACCCAGTGGATCTCGATATCAGTGTAGAGTAGACTGTGCAATTTCCCCCCTTCTAGAGTAGATTGTGTAAGTATATATATAGAGTAGATTATATATAAATTTGTCCAACCTTTGCAACAGTGAGCCCTATAGGGCATGGGCGATGTGGAGAGCGTGTAGCAAAGACTCCCATCTTTCCGCCTTTCAATCTTGGTACTCTAACCTATTCATCAGCCAAGCTTTTGTAGAAGCTTTTATATAAGAAATTTTTTTTAATAGGAGCAGAACTAACCAATAAGTCTAGTAGCACCACATACCTTTGCTTTGAACTTTGATCTATGTGGTTGCTTCCATAACTTCTCTAAATCTGTGTTTAAATGAAATACATATATGATCCAGCAATGAGAGTATTCTTCAAGACCCTCAAGTGATGCTGGAGGAACCCGAGCAGAATCAAAGACTAAACATGCCCTAGCAAGAGGTACAAGTAAAGGTTGTCTTGGAGTACCATTTCTGCACAGATTAGTGATAGTCCATTTATGGAAACACTAAACAGCAGATTGCAGATGCATATAAACCACAAGTACATACTTTTCAATGTATTTCCCTAATATGAAGATGCAGAAAAATGTGGACAATTCAACATTCATAAGATGTGCATGAGAAATGGTGATTCAGTCAACATAATCTTGTCATGATTCTGCATTTAAGACTGCTGACACATTTATGTAATTTGAACCATGCTTTGGTATGAATGTGGTCCAATAACAGAGAACATATCCTCAGTGATGGACATAGAAATTACTACTAGATGATGGACATAGAAATTACTACTAGAAAAGGTTGCATACTATGGTTGGCGTTAGTAAACAGAAGCAAATCAGAGATCCACTATGAGACATACATTACTACTGCAACTTGTTGCAATTTAGTTATGAAGTCAACAGCAGGCATCTCTTACATGTTTCTTTAAATTCTTATCCTGTGCTTCTATGAAGGGGACAATTTTGAGAAGTCTTAATGAAACAAAAAACCCAACCTCTCAATAAGCTATTTTACCCTAATTTTGAAACTTATTTCCAATTGTACCTATATGAAAAAATTGAAATGAAAATTAGCCTATTATACATATTATCTCTCTATCCACCCCACTAAACTCAACTCTATCATATGTTCATAACTCTCCATTAATCCCTTGTCAATTGCAAAAATGGTGGGTTTAATTTTGACCAAATGAGTACAACTGTAACTTAGGCTATGTTTGTTTTGATGGAAGTGGAGAGAAAAGAAAAGAAAGGGAGGGAAAAGAAAAGAAAGGGAGGGAAATTGCTATAATTTCCTTTGTTTGGTTAGCTAAGGAAAAGAAAAGAAAAGAAATAAAAGGAAATCATATTTCCTCATTTAAGCTTTAGAAGGAAAAAAATTTCTCTCCATTTTGGAGCGAAATGGAGGGAAATTAGAATTTTAAAAAGTGTGGGAAATGAAAGTTACAAAAATACCCATCTTTTACTTCTCATTATTTCTCTTTCACATAGATTAGAAAAGATAAATTTCCCTTTATTTCCTCCCTTGTGCAAATAGAAGATCCAAACAACATAAGAGAAATTAGAAATTTTCTTTTCTTTTCTCTTCATTTCTCATATTTAATTTTCCTTCATTTCCTCTGCACTATTAATGCACCAAACAAACGTAAGTTTGGGTAAAATTGTCTATTTTGAAAGATTTGACTACAATTGCAACTTTATTTTGGGGTTTTTATTGGTCATTAGGCCTTTTGAGAAAGTGTTCATTTAGTAGGAGAATTGAGGCTAGGGCCTCATAATTGTGTTGGGGATCATCTCTAATCAAGGGATGGCATTGTTATCAGAGTTCTGAATGTAGCTTTTTCGATATTATGTATGGAATATTGGTAAGTAATATTGCATGTTTAACACTTTAGAAAGGTTTATGAGAACAGGCTGGCTTTGACTTGAGAAAGTCCTTACAAATGTCCAAATGTGGTTTGAAGGGGATTTTACTGTTTCAGATTGTCCTCAACATCCTAGAATAGAAATCAAACAATGGCAGTTTTATTCATTGCATAGGAGATAAGAGAAAATTGAGCTTGTTGAACCTAAAAGGAAAATCATTAGAAAGTTATATAATATTCTTTCCATTTTAATCCTTATTAGACTTTAGACAGTAAAAGCACACTCAAATCTGTCCCTAATGGAGCCCAAAAAACTAGGCGAAAAGGAGAGGACAAAAAAAGGAACACAAAAGTCATGTCTGCAACCAAAGTGCTCTCTATGGAAGAGGACAAAAACCATTTCCATATAAAACCACAACATTGCCCCGCCAAACAGTTGAAGCATTCCTTTAATGTCTGATTTTTGCATTCTGAAGAAAAAAAAAATCATCATAGCCTTTTTATATTTGGTTTTATAAATGACGTAGCAGCAGCCAGCAGCCAGCAGCCAGCAGCAACAGCAAAAGAAGCAAAAGAAAGAGAGAAATAGAAATATAAAGAAGAATAAGATGATAATGGAGATTCAACAGATCATATTACACAATCATAAATAAATAAATAAACATATATGTACATACAGGGAGGTTGATTGTATAAAATGATAGTGAAATCATCAGCACCGCAGTCATTCAGAGGAGGGCACCACCATTCCCAACTGCCTCTCTGAGAGCGAGGCCTCAGTCTCAAAGCAATAATTGTTTGACGCCCGCAATTGAAAGATTATTTTAAGACTTCAGTAAACTCAAATAATTTAACCTTGACTAAGCACATAAAAGAAAGATAATTATTAAATCAACCTTTTCTGTCCATTGAAATTCTAATCGACAAAAAAAAATTATTAGAATAGTTTGGCTTTGACTTGAGAAAGTCCTAAAGATATCTGGATGGAGTTTGTAGGGGATTTTGGTGTTATATTTCAATACGAGACTACAAATCAAACGATGTGATTAAGCACTGCATTGGAGAAAAACTAACAGTTGGTAAACTTAAAATGTATTGAATTATGAACAGTTTTATCAATGAATTTAACTTTTGCATTTGCAAATGAATTATTAATGAGAGTTGGGTTACAATATTAATGAAAATGTTTAAACCCTTTCCACTCCTTAATTTCAATTATCCACAAACAATGTATGTATTTTCAAAATGGAAAGTCATTTTCTATACATTTAGAAATTCATAAAAAGGAGGGGGAACATACACAAGAGAACCACATAAACACGTATTCACTAGTCCATTACCCACGGACCATCATTGGTAAGCATTGCTGCTGCAAGTTGCCATTGACTACCAAATTTACATTTTTTTTCCTGTATAATTTTCTATGCTATTCAAAAGCAAATGGTCAAATGTTAAAAACTTAAAAGGTAAATATGAAGTTGTTAATGATCAACCACTCATGGTTTTTTTCACTACTTCTTTCAATGTCCTATTTTAAGGTCAAAACCAAATGTCAAAAGTAATTCATTTCTCCACATCAACAAGTAAGAAGCCATAGAAAACTAAAAACTGAGAAAATTCAATTACCTGGTAGAGAAGCAAGACTGAACAAAACCAATAGGTGTCATGGGATAAGAAGTCTGCTCCAAGTTCTGAGACTTGGGTTTTGCTAAAGCCTCCCTCAAATCCTAAATAGTATTGAATGAGATAAATTTAACCAGAAAAAAAAAGGGAAAGAAAAGAAAAGAAAAGGAGGGGAAAATGAAAAATACCTGTTGGGCTCTAATTCGGCCTTGCCTCTCAGAAGAACATTTTTGCAAAGAAGAATTCAGAGAAATCTCAAGCTCTTGAACCTTTGAATACAAAGCTTTTGATTTCTTCCTGCAAAAATAAACTGAAACAAAGAAAGAAGAGCTCAGTACAATAACTAGCATAAAAGAATGGAGAGAGAGAGAGAGAGAGAGTACAGGAGATGGCTGTGGAGGCAGAAAGAGCTGCAAGAGCTATAGTTATGGTGGCTTTGAACCATTTTGAATATCCACGGGAACCCATATCACTAGCGATGGGTTTTGAGGTCTGCGAACTGTGTAGCTCTGTGAATTCACAGTCCTAGGGTTTAAGCTCTTCTTTTTCAACTCACAAGCAAATACGACATCGTATTTGGTTCTTTGAAGTTCAAATCTCAGTTCGTTCTTGAAATTCAGAACACTACCAATGGCAAAGACGGCCCAGAGTCCTTCTGGGCCAGGGTTTCCTGGTCATCGACCCATACGGCCCGGTCCAACTAAGAAGTGAAAAACGATGCCGTTTTTTTGGTTTAAAGGGTCCCAATCTCCTCATGGTCAAAGCCTTTGAAGCTTTTGCAGAGTGACTTCAGTTTCCTCAGTACCTGCTCCTTTGTCTGTCATATTATAAAAAAAAAAAAAAAGGTTCTTTTCATTTTTTTTTTTTTTTTATAATTTCAAATACAACTCTCCATATCTATCTCTGTCTCTGTCTCTGTCTCTCTCCTCTGTTACTCTGTGAAAAGTTTTCTTCAATGGCACCATCAATATATTAGGTATTTTTTTTGTGAAATTAATTAATGCATATTAGGTACTGTTTATGTTTCTGTTCTTTTGACTTTATCTGTGTAAATTATTGGTTGTTTATGTCACTGTATATATTGATGCCCATTATGTAGTATCTATGATAAAATTGTTTCATGGAAGTCTAATTTCTGATATGTGGAAGCCACTGAGGAGCTTTGTGTTGGTGTTTCTGTTGATCTTGTTTTTATTGTTCTATTTTCCTCATCTTCATAACCCATTCACTAGTTTTGGAACTAGCTCCAGATTCAACAATTATTTCTTGAATTCTAATCTCACATTGCTTTCCCCCCACCAGTTTATTCATCATTTTCATCTTCATCTCACCACCAGGTGGTCTGTTTTCTCAAGTGTTTTTTTTTTACCCCTTTTTTTGTTGTTGTTGTTGTTGTTTGATTGATTCATTTTGATGCTTGTTCACTAATTATTTACTAATTGGAGCTGACTCAAAAAAAAAAAAAATACTATGCATGCATTCCCTGTTCGTAGCATTTTAGCACATGTTATACCAGGAAAATTTTGAGTGTTTAGATATGTTTGGTTGGGCATAATCAGAGATGTAACGTTACATGTTTTTTTAATTTGTTCGATTGCAAAACGATAATATGATGTAATCATCATTACTTTGGCCCATTACTTGCAAAAATTTATGTGATCATGATGATTAACTTACTTTACTTGCTTCATTACTTATTTTTACTTCCACAACAACAAACCCCTACCACTACAGCCAACCCACTGCTTGCTACCACCTCATCACCACCACTGCCAAAAAAACTAAATAGAAGAACAAAAATGTGTTATTACATTTCATTAGCTTTTATATTTCCAACTAAATATAGAAATAGATTGGTCATTACTTTCCATCACAGTACAATTCTCATTCCCTTACATTCTTTTTTCTCATTTCCATTCCATTGCCGCCACAGCCTTCAATCATGCATTGTACAGTGAATTTAGGACATTAATGTAGTTATGCCTGCTTTGAATTAGTGAGGAAAATTTGTTATACCTTTGAACCACAAGTGCCAAAAATTCACATGTTCTCCTCTTCTTTCTTTATGTGTGTGTGTGTGTGTGTGTGCCTATCTGTTACTGTTATTCTCATATTTTGTTTCTTTCCCATTCTTGTTATTTTCACTATCTTTGTGTCTTGCAACCACTAAAAAGACTTAAAAATACGTTGAGATGTCCACAGGAAAGTAGCTCGAAATTATGAGAATACTATAACTTCGATACCTGGGTGTCCAAATATGAGGAAGGACTGTTACATTAGGGGTCCATTGAAGGAGGAGTTCACATTTGCTGCAAATTCTGCTTCCTTCAATAGTTGTCATGCCTCTACCATTGTTGAGGTTAAGCAGTTCAATTTTTGTTTTTTCCTCACACTTTTTATTCATTAGCAGAAGTTTACTATATTCTGTATGATGTATGCGCTTTATGCAGGTGGACAAAGATCACTTTTTAGTTGCCTATTTTGGGGGTGCAATGGAGGGAGCACCTGACGTGAAAATTTGGTTACAAACTTATAAGGTAATCCTTTGCTATGTTGTAATTACTATCTGAATTAATAGGAGGATGGATGATTATTCTGCTGATGCAGGGATTTATCTAATTCTTGCAACAATGAGTTTTAGTTTTCACTTGTATGATATTTAGACTTGTAGAATATGGTCTCTAAATAGCTTTATCTTAAGTGGTTTAAGTGCAATTCATTTCAACTTATTAAAGTCCATGGGCCCATACATAAGTAGACTTATAAATAGGTAAGTGTTGGAACTCTCACTCACTTTTAACTCCTTTATTTATTTTATCATTATTCGATGTGGGATACTTTTTCCAACACACCCCCTCAAGTGCAACCGGATTTTGGCTCATGGCCTAACATCAACAAGCCGGTTGACACTTGCTCACAAATGGATCGACTGATATCTCTTTTTCAGTTTCGGTCCGAACTAGCATTATCATCAGTCCAACAACAACAAAGAGTGCTCGAACATGGATCCCAGAATTTAGCCCGTTTAAGCATGAAGCTCTGATACCATATTAAAGTTCATGGACCCATACATAAGTGGACTTATAAATGGGTAAGTGTTGGAACCCACTTGCACAAAACCAATTGGCTTGTGCTAAGTCCAACACTCACTCACTTATAAGTCCTTTATTTATTTTATCATTATTCGATGTGGGATACTTTTCCCAACACAACTGTAGAAGAAGTGAAGCCAAATTAACTTTTATTTAGCTTCCAAAATGAATATAAATTGGCAATTTTAGGAAAATCCTCCATTTGTGCATTGATCATTTAACTGTATTCTCTCTCTCTCTATTTTTTTTTTTAAACAATAAAACTCACTTGATACTTAGGATAGTTTGAAGATGACAGCTTATGACATATGAGTTGGTACTTGTTGGACAGAATGGTTGTTGGCAATCACCCATTATTGCTGATGAGCAACCTGAAGTTCCCATGTGGAACCCTGTGCTATTCAAACTACCATCAGAGGAGTTGCTATTGTTCTATAAAATTGGTCAAGATTTTCAAAGGTAAAATTTCAGATCTTGTATTTTTTCTAGCTTTACAATTTTCATGTCATGCTTCTCCCAATTAGACATAAGTAATTGTTGAATACGTTTTACGAATTTCACGTGCTTCTCATCTAATATCACGATCTAAACGTACTAGTATAATTTGTATACATAGCATAGAATTATGGAAGGTTTTTGTATCATAAAAAAAATGGAGTAACTGCAAATTTAAATGTGTGAATTTGCAATCCTACTAGAGAGGAACTACAAGAAAATCATTTATAAGCATGATGAAGGTAATAGCTAAATATTTATGTGACAATTGACCCGCTGAAGGATCTTTTATGCATATGTAAATTGAATAGCTAAAGTAAGCTGGGTGAGATTTTTTTGGGGGATATGCTAGTCTCGATCAGGCATATCGTTGGAACTTGTTGGCTTGTGGATAATGGAATCAAACCATGAATATGGTTATTCCTACATGTTATATTTCATTATATATCTTGACATTTTCTCCTTAGAGATAATGACCTTTGAGGGTGGGACAGGTGCTTGGCCTTATAAGGCCTAAGCTTCGTCGAGATAGTCAATGTGGCAAAGTGGCATCAAATACCTTATTTGATCCTTATCTTTTTGCTATGTGCTAAACATGTGTAAATGGTGATATTCTCTTTTGTTGATAAAAGAAAATTATATGATTCCAAACATTGTAGTTTTCAGGTTATGCAATATTGCATTTAATTACATCAATTTTGCTTTTGACTTCTGAAATGTAGTTGTATTATATTCTACTTCACTTTTACCCTGTGGAAATGAGAGTTTGGTTTTAGCTCCTGGGTGCTGGTGCATCTGCTCTGCTCCTACTCGCAACTTCACAATTGACTTTCTGAATTTCAGATGGAGTGGATGCCTGAAGCGGTCATATGACAAAGGTGTTACTTGGACAGAGAGGGAACAACTTCCTCCTGGTATATTAGGACCATCAAAGAACAAGGTATTATTTGAAAAGCAAAAAAAATCATGATTTATGCATAAATGAGGAAGGCTTGAGCTTTATTGCCACTGATACAATGCCCCTGAAAAAATAAGTGACTCTCTTGCAGCCTATCTTGCTAGAAAATGGGCTCTTGCTTTGTGGATCATCAGTAGAAAGTTGGAATTCTTGGGGCGCATGGATGGAGGTTGTAACAACTGCACTTTCACAAGTTCTTGGAATCTAAGGATGATTGAAAAGCAAAGTTGATATATTTTGATGACTCACCTGGAACAGGTAACAGCAGATGCAGGTAGGTCATGGAGAAAGTATGGTCCAATTTATATTGAAAATACACCTCTCAGTGTGATTCAGCCAGTCCCATTCCAGACTGTAAATGGGACATTGCGTGTTCTACTCCGATCATTTACCGGCATTGGTAGAATTTGTATGTCAGAATCCTTTGACGGTGGCCTGAATTGGGGTTCTGCAAAGCTCACTGAACTCCCCAACCCAAATTCAGGTTAGAATTCTATATTCAGGCTAATGATCAGATTGTGCATGCCACATTATGTGAAGGATATATTGATTGATAAGCAAAGTAAATATCTCTTTATTGCCTTTTGAAAATTAGAGTTAGTCTCTCTTATGTTTAATAGTTTATTCACATGTGAATGTATTTAGTATTATCTTTAGATGTCCTGCTATCTATTTTGCACAATTTGCAAATGTTATTTTGACAAGAATAAGGCAAAGCAGAAAAATAACTATTTTAATGCCACTGCCGTGAAAGCAGACTATCTCTGATTCCTGATATTGCCACTGGATGACAATATGGTTTTATGTACTAGGTATTGATGGAGTTAAACTGAGAGATGGCCGTCTCTTGGTTGCTTATAACACAATTTCAAGGGGCGTGCTTAAAGTTGCTGTGTCTGAAGATGATGGTGACTCATGGTATGATGTTATTACCCTAGAGGAAAATCTGGAAATGGAGTTCTCCTATCCAGCAGTTATCCAGGCTAGTGATGGATCTATTCACATCTCTTACACATATAATAGGACACAGATTAAGGTATTTTTTCTTTTTATGATGTAGGAAATACATTTTAATAAATAGGAGCCTTCTAATTTGTGTGTGTTCTTGAGCTCATTGTGATCTCTTGATGGGAGATTAAATTTCTTCTTGACATTTCCTAAATTTCTTCTCGACATTTTCTTTTTGCAGCATGTTGTCCTTGAACCAAATTGATGCAAGACATATTACTGTGGAATTCAGATGGTATGTTCCTCTCTACCTCCATTCTATGGCCCAATGAATAACCTAGTTCCTTCTTTACGTTATGGCTGCTTTTCCCCCCTATGCAATACACCTTCAATATTTGCTCAAGCATAAAATAGCGTAATGTGTTTGGGAAGTTTTTACTTTTGGTCTATTTTCTCATTTCTCTCTTTTAGAATCTTCTATGTAAATTCATTTGCTTGTGGCATGTGAATTGCATGGCATTGGGTTTTATTGTATTCATCTGTGATTAATCATCAACACACACTTTCTGTTTATTAATTTACTGCTGTTGTCGTTGCTGAATCATTTTCTCTAAAATATGCCTATTGAACTCATGCACTTTGTAGGTGTGGATGTCTTTGGTCCATTTAATATTTATCAAAACACTTGTGATAAGTTGGATTCCTATTTTTCTCTTAAACTCATCAGCTTGCATCCATACTTTTGGAGGATGAGAATATCACCTGCAATGTTGGACAACATTCTTGAATTCACTTTGGTTTGGTTGGCAATGTTGCTTATTTCTTCTTTCTCTTATTGTTTGATCATTTCATGCTGCAATCTTTGGCACCCTTGAGTTTTATATATGGTACTGAATTTTTGATAGTAATTACTCAATGGCCAGCCTTTTCTAGTTAGAGACATAAATGGCTAATCCATTGTAGCTAAAGACAAAACTGTTTTAAGGTGGATGCAGAAACGGTAATTTAGTAATAAGCAACTCTTCTTGTGGCACTTTATAAGCAACACCAAATGTTGATCTACAAACAATTAAGAATAAAATGCAAAAAGAACTTATTTAGGTTTTTATGTAAATATAAAACCAAAGAATATTCTTAAGAGAATCAAGCATTAAGAAATTATACACTTGTGATTCTTTGGTTTTGTAGTCATAAGTAAAGTGGATAATAACTACACTACTCCCTATCATCTCAAAATAAGTGTCCACATTACTAATCTCAAATGTCTGTTGTTAACTTTGAGAGAATCACACCTTAAAAGCTAGCTCAAAGTGTTGGAGAGCCCAAAATTTATATAAACCCTATATTGAAATCTCATATTTTCAATGTCGGATTTACGTCCCATACGTTGGTCAACTAGGATCCTAACATTTTCCCGCGGTTGAACACCCGATGTCCTCAGCCGCTTTTACTCCTACCGACACTGGTCCGAACTCGGATTATTTTTTTTTTGTAGGCTATCAGTAATTTTAATTTAGTCTGTAGGGTACTCCTACCGACACTAGCCTGCAGGGTACTCCTTTCCGAGTCTCGGGTTATTCGCGCGCGTGAAACTGCTCTGATACCAATTGTTATGAACCTTGTTAGAACCACACCCTAAAAACTAGCTTAAAGGGTTGTAGAATCCAAAGTTCATATAAACCCCACATTGAAATCCTATACTTTTAATGTGGGATTCACCAAGTCCCATACCTTGGCCAATTAGGATCCTAACAATGTCCTAAAAAGAGTCTTCATTTTGGTGCTTATTATTTCAAAATGTTAGCAATTTTAATCCTATATTATCATCATCAAAAAGTACAAGATTTTGAGTGACTAGAGTATTATATAATATAATAATTCATGGATAAAAGTGTAATCAGATTTTAAAGTTTTATGGATCAATTTTTAATATACTTTATACCAGCAAGGACTCAAGTATAGTGAATGTTCATAATTTTATAATTACGGATTTAATCTATTGAGTCATTAAACCCAAGAGACCAAATTGCTAATTTTGAAATAGTAGGGACTAAAGTGTATATTAATGCAAATATCAAGAGGTTTTTGTAATTAGCTCAAAAATTAATTCTGAAAAACAAAGTTTATTTCAATAAATTGACTATAACAGGCAAATGATAAAAACCAACCAGAGTGCTTTATATGGTCAGTTGGGCAACAAAGGCCACTAGAGAATAAGAAGCCCTAGACCTAATAACAAAACTGTTTTATATATACTTGTGTTGTAAAAAAATGCTTCAGTGTTACTTATTAGTAAAGCTTCTTAGTAGGAACTTCAATGATTTCGTTTCAGAAAAAGGAACTTCAATTATCAAAATTGCTAATTAAATGAAAATAATTCCCTAATATCCTTTTGTATTGTTTTCATCAGTTATGATTCAGCAATGTCATGGATGGCAAAGTGTTATTCTTTTTGGAAACCCAGGACAAAATTTTTGGTCCAAGATTAAGCGTCTGAGGTGAGGGCGAGCCTTGGAACAACAATGAAGTTGTTTCTTTGTGACCAGAAAGTCACAGATTTCAGTCGTGAAAATAACCTTTCTTCATAAAGCAGAGGGAAGGTTGTGTATGATAGATTACCATATCCCGACCCTCACAAAGTTGGGGAACCTCATGCACTATGGATATTGTAATAATTATCCTTTGTAGCTTGTTATTATTCTTTCTTAATTGGAGAGAATTTCCCTAATGCTAAGGCATGAACTCTTTATATCTTGCCATTTGCTATATATAAAGATAGTTGAGTCCCTGTCGGTGTTTGGCACTTTGGTGCAGAATGCTTTTATAATTTGCCTTTGCACTCCAAGATACAGGTCTGACAGGTTTTTGAGAAAAGCATCAGTTTTGATGCATTTATGTGTTTTTTGTCAAAAGCAGATGATAAGGAGTTCTGCCTTCTGCTATAAGGAATAAAACTACTGATGGTCTTTACCTTCTTTGTCTGTTGAAGTCAGACTTTTTGGTATACTGGAGTGCTTGAAAAGAGTTGGGTGTGTCCTTCAAGTTTGGAGAGCTTTTGCAAATGAATTTTATATGTTTTAGAAGGGGAAATGGGCAAAGAGTTGTAATAGAGTTATAACTTGAACATTGAATAGAGATGCTGCAAGGTTTAAGAATCCAACATTTCTTTTGCATATATTAGATAAAAAAATTTAGGTTACAATAAGCAATCATTTATCAATAACTATCTTCCTTTGACTCGATCAAAGAATTACATTACGTGGACAAACATACATGTGAAGTTGCTGCATCTGGAATTCTGAATGGGTTATAATTTATTGCTACCATAATTTTGACATGTTTTAAGGGAAGTTGCTGCGGAGAAATAATGAAATAACTGCAGGGAAATAATGAAATAAGGATACAGGCTGCTATAATTGAGTGAATAATATCTCCCTTCCAGGAGGCACTTGAAAATTTTACTCGACGAACTCGTGAATTTTCTGTGGCATGGAATGATTCAGTTCAAACCATAGCTATGTCCTCTGCTTTTGTATTTCTGTTTCTTTTGCTTTTCATTTTTCCTGCTTGGATTTAGTTTACCTATATTGGCATGCTTCAAGAAAGGCTTCTTAGTAAAATAGGAGAATGTTAACGTATCTATTTGAGAGTATGATCAAAGAATCTAATTAAATTGCCCCTAGATTCTTAGACTTCTTTTGGCATTGGAGCAAAACATATTGGGATCTTTCCAATCTCACTATTCAATCTCATATGAGTTGTTTTTTTCATGCTGGATTTCATGATAAAATGTTTTGAGTAACTCAGCATTGAGTAATAATGAGTTTCAGTAACATATTAGTCTATGTAACAAAAAAAGGTATGTCAGGGCTTCAGTAATTCGGTACTTGGAGCTTAAATTTGAGTGACCTGTGCCTGTGTGCTATTAGTGCACAAGTGTACACACCCGTGCTCTCGTCACAAGGAAACAAAATGGTTAATGCACCTATGCCTGGAAAACTGTGTATGCACTGATAACTTGTGTCCAACTTTATGATGTAGTTGATATAGTTACCTCTGATGCTGCATAAAGTTAAATGGTTGGCATGTTATTTGGAGTTTTCAACTGTTGAAATTCATTTTTGTTACTGGCTGTCTCACTGAAACATTACTCAATTTGTTTTGTTTACTGGCAACGGATTGTAGAATACATCCTTTTTATTATACTGTGATTATCTGAGAATTATTTCATAAGAGCATCCTGAATTAATCTTTGTATGATGAAATATGCAGAAAGTTGTGAAAAGCCAGTGTCACAACAATACCAAAGAATGCCAGAACTGAACTGCTTTGCCACAAGGACAATACTTGGAAAAAACCTATATTTGGGATCGTTTAGTTTTGATAAATGGCAGACAAAATAACCCTCTGGCAAGGGTGTGAGTTGCTGTTATATTGTCTTTGTATGATCTTTGTATGTGTTCTAGATAAATTATTTTGTTTTGATAAATTTATATTATACATTATGCACGTTATTGTAAATTCTGTAATTTTATTAGCTGTGATTTAGCTTTTAGATGCGTTTACCAGCTAAAAATTTCCATTTTGGGTTTTCAAAAGAAGATAACTTTTTTTATTTGTTTCCACTGGTTCATGAGTCAATGTTCTGGTGATTTTCTTTCCAGTTTCAGCCTGTTTTTCCCTTTTCATTTATTATTATTTAATATTTTTGAGCAGCATGAAAACTTTGACTTGAATTGTTGTTACTATGCACTTCAGCCATTGAATGAGGCAATAATACATTGACTTCCTGTCATTTTTATCTCATTTATTTCTATGGTTAATAACATAGTTGGCATTGATAGTGCTCATTTTGTTTCTATAATTTATATACATACGAAAAGGGAGTTGAGAATTAAATTCCTAGCTTATTACATTATCAGGTCAAATATATTTTATACAAATTTCTTGAATGTAATTTTCCATGAATTTGCTTAAATTTACTATAATTTAATTTTTTTTAATATTATAAGCCAAACAATCAATCATGTAATTATTCGGACTCACGTAGACTACTAGTTTAACAAATGGAGTGGAACTGAACCTAATCACATGGTACTTTATATATCAAAAGTCAACATAGACCCTTTATATATTAAAAGTTAATTCTAAAGTGTTAGTAAGTGAAAAAAATATAGTACATATAAAGAGTATTATATTCTCTCACTTAAATTCTCGGTGTTCTTATCAAATTTATACATATAATTCATATATGATTTATCAAGCCATGTTTTCGCATTTTCGACTGGTGATTAAACTTTAAAATCATTTATAATGATTCAGATATGTGTGACCTATTAGCATAACAATTGGAGTGGGGTTAAATTTAATCACATAATCTAAAAATCAACTTCAAAGTATTAGTAGTAATTCACTAAGGCTTCGTATATATCATTCATATAAAAAATATCTTTTTAATGTCGTATAAAAAATATTTTTTTAACGTGCTAAAAAGACTACATATAAAGGGTATCACAATAATACCAGATATTAATAAATGTATTTTTGATTAAAGTTTATTGTTGGCCCAAAACTTTGATTTTTCTTTAAAAATAAAGGAGGATACAATAAATTTGAAGAGTTCACATCTCTTCAATTAAACTTATTTTCTGTAAGCTTGTTTAAATTTTTATCAACTTGCATATGGTTTCTATTCAAAAGTTTATAAGTCTATGAGATCAAGGCAGATGTCTAAAGAAAGAAATATGATTGAGAAATGAGACTCTTTCATTCAACATCAAAACTTTTAGAGATCATTAACTTCATAAAGATCTATCTTAGAACTTTTATTTCATGATGTTTATATATTTTTGAAAGTATACTAGCAAATTCATACATACTTGCATTGCATGAATTACAACTTTCAAACTCATAATTTTATATTAATTTTCAACATACCTTTTTTTTTAAATTCGTGATACTTAAATATAATAAAGTAATTGATTTTAAAATATATATATAAAATAAAGTAATTTAATGTTATATATATATATATATATATTTGAAATAATATAAAGATATAATAAATCTTTGTTTTGATTAATATTTTGTTAGCAAATTAATTGTTCTAGAATTTTTTCTTTTTTTCTTTTCCGAACTTGTTCAAGAGTTTAATTACAAGTAAGATTTGACACTACTATCAGCAATTCATCAATAAAATAGGAACCAATGTATATGTGGATATTTTTGTTAATTTATTAGAAAAATCCTTATTTGACATTATAATTAAAAAATATATTTTTTTATCAATTAAAATATATTTTTTTATTGTCAATTCAAATATTTCTCCCATTATCCATACTTTTATATATAATATTATAGATTATAAATTAATCAATTTTAACAATAACAAAAGTTATAAAAATCTAAGCATACATTCATTTTTTTAAATTATTAGAGTGTTTAATTAAATCTTCATGATTGAAATTGAAATATTGATAACACTTATATCTATTTAATTAAAGATAATTTTATTTATTTATTTATGAATCCTTTAATCTCGGCATAAATGATTTATTTTTTATTAAAAAAATAACGTGCAAAAATTAACTCATAATATTATCTTATTGCTAAATAAAAAAATTACATTTGTTTTTGTGATATTATAAGTTATTGTGTTAATTAAATATTAAAATTTACCACTTTGATTTTACAATTAAATTATATAATAATAATAATAATAATAATAATAATAATAATAATAATACCTTTTAACTTTTATGTTACATGAAAAAAATATGGACCACCATAAGAGACCAAATGTAATAAGATAGCTAAAATATGTAAGTTGTTGTCCAAACAATTACTATGTAATAACATACATGAAATCATTTCTCTTTTGAATTTACAATACAATGTGTATATATATATATATATATATATATATATATATATAGCAAATTAAAGTATTATATAATATTTTTCAAAAATAAAATAAAATAAATTTTTATTCTTCCATTTATACCCTCCTACAAAGAAAATATTTTTTTCTTAAAAAAATAATAATAAGAAAATGCAAGTCTTTATAATACTAAAATTCGGCGCCAATCTCGGGAGTTTCATGTTATTTCCTAACTTTTTGCATTAAATGGAGGGATTGTCTCTCTCTCTCTCTCTCTCCCCTCTCAGTTTCCCTCCGATTTATTATTAGATAAATTATTAAATAAAATAAAAATATATTTATTTTATTACATAATAATTTTTTTTATTAGTAAAAATATATTTAGATTTATTTAAAATAAATATACAATCAGTTTTGAAATTTCAAAACGCTATATAATTTTTTAAATATTATAATTTAAAAATAAAATATTATTTTAAAATTTAAAAATTAAAAAAAATAGACTTCATAATTTTTTAAATGATATTTTTAAAATTATATTTTCCGTCAAACAACCTCTAAGTATGTTTTGTAAAATATTTTGATATAATGGTTAGTATTTTTATTCTTAATAATCTTATTAAATTCGTTTAATTATTTTATTTTAATGATAATTAAATAATTATATATATATTAAAAAAGTTTAAATTTAGAGTTGTTTAAAATAATTTATGCTTATTTAAATAAAAAATTAAATTATTATATTAAAAAATATTTTAATAAAATTATAAATATAAATATTTATTTTTAATAATTATTAAAAATATTAATAATAATAATTTTATTAAATAATTAATAATAATTAATTATTAATTAATAAATATTAATAATTATTAGCTATTAGCTAATAGTTATTAAGGAAATAAAAAAAATGTGAAAAAGGAAAGAGAAGAAAGTTAAATTCCTTCCATTGAACAGTGAAGATTGAAGAACAAGAACTCTCAATTTACACAAGCTTAGGCATTTTAAAAGTCAATTGCTGCCATTTGTCCCTAATTCCTCAATTTCAGTGCACTATTTATATTTCTTTTTTTTTTTTTTTTACCTTTTCATTTGCTAAAAAAAATTATTTTATGCATTTTTTAATTTTTAAAAGTCAAATGTTTTTCAATACTATTGTAATCAATCATATAATTCATTGAATTTATTAGCGATTAATGATTAACATTAATCATGTTTGCAGTTAAAAATTTCACTTTTCAATATTTTACTTATAATTTTAAAATAATACTTCAAATATTAAATATTTCATATTATATCCCTACATAGTTAATCTATTTGATATATTATTAAGATAAGTAATTATAATAATTAAAATATTAATTTTTTATTTTTAATTATTAAAGAAAATAAATTCCAACGTGACTTTTTTACACATATTTTATATATATTTATCATTAAGTTCAGTCGAGTAATATTAATAAAAATATATAATTATAATTATGTGTTGATGTGCATAATTAAAGTGTTTGATTGAAATATATATTAAGATTTTATTAGGATTAGAAAAAATCAACCTTAATATATATAAAAAAAAAGAATTAATGATATATCTAAAACAAATTTTTATAATATGTGATAGTATTTGTTTATTAAGAATAATTTATAATCTATGATTTGAATTTAAATAAATAGCTACTATTTTTTTTTTTATAAGAAAAGAGAATTTTCTTGGCACATGTGCCAGTGCTTTTATCCTTTGTTTTGTTTCTGACAAAACATTTGCTGGAATGGCCAGCTTTTTGGTCACAATTTTTATATATATTATTCCTAAAATAAAAAAAGCTTTTAATTATTTATTTAATTTAATTTATTTTGGTCTTTGCTGAAAAAAAAAAAAAAAGGTAGTGGATATTTGGTCACTTTGCCTTCTTACTTGTCTAATTTCACTGTAAGATTTGGTTCCTCTTTAGTACTGCTTGTAGGCAGCCTTTGCAGTTTCCTTTATTTATTTATTTATTTTTTTCTGGGTCAAAACGGCAGCCTTTTGCAGTTGTAGGCATTACCATTGGTGTTAAAACAAAAGTAATTTTTTTCTCATTAAAAAAAAAAGAAAATTTATTTATATTATTTTTATAAATGTGTGTGTCTAGGAATTAATGTCAAATATATTAATTAAAAATAATAAAATATAAAATGATGTATAAAAGATAAAATATAAATAATTAAATGCCAAATATAAAATTCTTATAGTACAAGAAGTCATCAAGAATTCAAATCTTAATAATTTTTATTTTATTTTTTCTAATTTATAATGTCAAAAAAATATAAATAAACACAATAATAATAATAATAATAATAATAAACTTAGACATGGTTTGATTCAGATTATTAATAAATTATATACTTTCTAGTACTTACTTCATATTTTCTTTTAGGTTGTTTATTAAGTTCTTGTTTAATTTTTCCCTAAAAAAATGTTTTTGTTTAATTTTTTTTTATAACCTTTAAAAAAAAATAATTTCACTGATTTGAACATATATAGATGGACCGACAAATAATTATGTACAAGAGAAAATTTCTCAACAGATAAAAGTGATTGTTTGAGGAAATTATTGAGTTGTAGGCAAAAGTGTTTTATTTTTTTATAATAAAATTATAAGGAAAATATTTTTCTTATTTATAAATTTTCAAATTATCTATTTCTAATCCAATCAAAAAATAAATAATATAATAATGTGAAAATTGACCGTAATATTATTTTACAAGTAAAAGTAAAATTATGTTCATATTATTTAAATATTTTGAAATATAATTTTAACAGTTATTCCAATTGTCAATTGAGCTTCTTTTGTTAGAGTCAAATAGCATTGGAAAAATATAGAGAATATTATATTATTTAATAAATTATTTATTCCTTATATGAATAATTTACTTTTAATTATATTATAAAAAATAAATTTAATATAATATATGAAATTTAATCCATAATTTTATTTTATCATAATATGAATAAATTAGTTAGTCTAGATGGTGAATGAATCTTTTTTAATTAATTAGTTTTAATTAGTGGTTTAAAATTATAATTTCATATCTCTAAAAATATTAGATCTATAATTATTAGTAAAAATTACTCATCGATAGAAATAATTTATTATTAATTTTGATAATAGAAATTTTAAATCTACATATAAAATAAGAAAAAGATATAAATAAGATTTTGATGTATATTCAAAATAACATATTCTCTCTTTTTGTTTTGAATGTATTAAAAAAAAAAAAAAGCTTATCCCGTCTCTCAACTCTGTCAATTATTTATTAACACACGTTCTTTTTCAATAATTAAATTGAAAATTTTCACTTTTCATATAATTAAAAGAATAAATAACTAAATATAATTTATGTTAAAATTTATATTTCATAATTTTACATCACATTTTGTATTTTTTATATTTTTATTTAATTTATATCTAAAAAATAAAATTCTTTATGCATTATCTTGATCTTCTTCTTGTGAAGATGTATGGGAAGGATGGCAAGTTGAATAGATAATTATGATATATATATAATAATAATAATGCAGTTATAATTAAATGCTTTAAGGTTAGATAATCACATGGTAATTGATATCACAAGAAAGAAAGATCTGGATTCTCTTATTAGGACCACAAAAGCAAACAAAAGAAGAAACAGATTTTATATCTAAAATTACTTTACATTGTTCTCTTTGACATAAACCTACACAAGCAAACTCTGAAACTTTATCAGCCTTCTTTTTTTCAGATCCTTCACAACAAGACAAGCTTTGTCTCCCATGCATCCATATCTTTCACCTTTTCATATATATGCATTCTTTTTTTTTTTTTTCTTCAAGTTATATATTCAAAAATAAAATTTCTCTCATGTAAATAATGTAAGTGAACTTTTTATTTAAATTTGTGTTCACAATGGCCTCTTGGGTTTTGAAATTCAAGTTCTTATTAGTGCCTTCCTTCTCCTCTAGTATTTTATTATTATTTTTTTTATAACCACGTAATATTCAAATTTATTAAATCTAACTAATTTATGCTCGAGTTGGAAGAAACCAACAAAAATGTAATTTTTTATTTTTTTAATAACTATTTCTAAATATAATAAGTACTCTTGAAATCTCTCACTCTCAAACTCTTAAAAAGAGTGAAAAAATCAATATGAATATAGAATAAGATTAGTTCTCTCCTTTATAATTCTTGATAAATTAAATGGTGAATAATTTAAGAAATTCAATCTGAAATTTCTTACTCGATCATCATCTTTTTAAATTAAGTGAAAAATATTAATATGAATATATAATAAGAATAATTCTCTATTCTTTTAATATTATAACTCTCATTAAATTTTATTAAAAAAATCTGATTAAATTAGTGAAAATTCATGTTATAATCATTATTACAAATAATATTTTTAACAGCATGTGGATCATATCATACTGTTAAAAGCAAAAAAAAAAAAAAAATCAATATTAATAAGAATTAGTAACATTATCATTCGATATATAAAATTCTTATAAGAAAAAATTTTATAATATATATATATATA
>CANXYC010376688.1:0-16308 GCA_948193065.1 Aleurites moluccanus
CATTTTGCCCCCAGTTCACCAAAAACTCAAAATTTTCCGATTTTGTCCTAACTGACTTTAAACCACTTCTATGCCTAAAATTAGGTCATATAACATGCATAACTATCAATTTCATGCATATATACATCATATGAACATGTTATAAAGAAAGAAAAAATTTCCCCCTAAGTCCCCTTTAAGGGTCCCTATAGGGTTTAGGTTGAGGTGTTACATATTAATTTCCAATAATAATCTCATTAATTCCTCTAAAGAAAACTGCAATAAATTCCACAATAAATTTCGGAGTTACTGTTCACTGCAGTTCAACTTCCAAAATTTCTTCCACATTAATTACCATTAATTGCTTCTGATCACTAGCAATACATTCTATATACTCAGAATTAATTATCCTAACCCATAGACTTAAATAAAACCAAAGAAATAACTTAGGAAGAAAATTTACCTTATTTCCTTCAAACTAAGCTTTCTGCAAAACACTGCCCAAATTGACGATTCTGCCTTAATTATAGACTAATCTAGAAGTCTATTGCATTAATCTAAACTTTAATGCCTTAGAATAAAATATGAAACAAAACTGGGAAGAAGACTAAATTTTAAGAAAGGAAGGAAGAAGAGATAAAGCGTGAAAAATCGCTACTAGGTGCTGGGGATTAAATAGACCTCTGCCCAGAAACACGCTAGCCAGCTAGCCTCGCCCAACCTGCTTCGGCAAAGCTTCCTCGCCAAACCGGCTAGCCAACTTGCCTCGGTAAAGCTGCCTCGCCTAATCCAGCTCACCCATCTCACTTCGCATTCCCAACTCGCACTTGCCAGCCCGCAAATCTTGATCCGGCAATTGCTGCCTCGCACAATCCAGTTCGCATAAGCTTCCTCGTGTTAGCTGCCTCGCTAGACTCTCCTCGTAACCCTTCCTCACATAAGCCACTTCGGCAATGCTTCTTTGCCTCTTCTCTCTTCATGAACTGTCACTTCGCCTCTTCGCATCTTCGCTCCTTCGTGAACTGCTACTTCGCATAATCTCTCTTCGCACAATGCCTCTTCGCATAATGCTTCTTCACCAACTTCTCTTCCCCTTAGCTCTTCGTTTAAGATTCTTCGCCTATGCCACTTCGGCAACTCACTTCGCCACTTCGCCATAATACCACCTCGCATTGCCAGTCTGCAAAATGCCTTCTCGCATTAGGCTGGCTTTCTATAACAAATACTGCTAAGTTGAATTCCTGTCTTAACATTCCCCACTTAGCCAGCTCGCAAATGAACTATACATATCCAAACTTACCAATTCTTCTTGCCACTTACAATCAACAGGTATAAACACAACACAACCAAATTTCAAATTAAGCTAACCATTACACAGCCAGTAGTGACCCTCCAAAGTTCACCCAGACTCCTGCCTCAAAGTCTAACCGAACAGTCCTGCTTCAAATCACTCTCTATTGAGATATACTTATCCAAAAATTCTAAAATGTTACAGGCATCATCTCAACACATAAAGGAACATTTTTCATGTTCACCACTACAGCTAATTCTACCTCAGTCATTCCCAGTAATTCCAAATAGACACTGCATCCCTGTAGAAATTCTCAACCAGACCAGCCTTGCTCAAATAAACACAACTCATCACATACACAGAATTTTGCCAAATCATTTTACAAAATTATAGCTAAGACATAAATTAACAACTTTTATGTTCTACACTTTATCAAATTATGTCTTTAAGAGCAAGTAATGATCAACACTGAATCCTGCTGCAACCCAAAAATGAAAAATTCTGGAATTGCCAATATTCTCTTTTAAAATTTAAAACTTTCCAAACGCACAAAAATTAACAAATACACTTCAAAATGGCAGATATTACACTTTGGATGTCTGTTTGTATGAATAACATGCTTTGTGATGTATTTTCATCTTACTGGAGTGTTATATGTAAAAATAGGTGAACCGTCGAGTACTCCAGATCGGGGTGTCGAACGGCAGGCCGATTAGAGGCTCGAGTAGTGGATTGGGGGCTAAAGAGGTTTAATTGCATAAAAGCTGAGTCTATATGTATAATCATGCATGATTTGCATCATTTATGATATAATATTTCATTTGAGCCAATAAAATTGAGTTTGATACCCAAAATCTCAAACAGTACAAATTGGCTCGTAAATAAACCCTCTGAAACGACCTAAAATGACCTAAACTTTGATTGTCTATAAAATGAAATCCAGAAAGCCAATTGGGCCACCACTTGGCCCAATCATCTTGTCTTGACTTAAGCTTCGAAATGGTACCTCATGGTCCATCTAATTCCTTTGGTAACATACTTAACTAGAAACTACTCAAAAATCCCAAAACGGACCCGTAATTTAGGAGCCAGTTGCGGCAGCGCAACTGGGCCCCGCGAGGCCAATTTTTGACAAATTTTCAAATTTATTTTATTATTCTGCATATATGTATATATGATTGTTCTACAGTGATACGAAGTATAAATATGCCATATTTGTGGATAAATGGAGACATACTCATATGATATCATAACAGGACTATTTCGATGGTATATTGGAAAAATCCATCGACCGTGTGCACACTGGTATGCATTGGACCCTTGTTGGAGAGGGTGGTCATGTTTTCTAGCCGTAAGAGCTGATCCCTTTTATGTTCACTGGATTTTTGCACAATAGTACGTACAAAATACTTTTCATTGGACCCTAGCCTGTTATATCATATGTGCGTTGACTCGTACACTGAATTTTATTTGAATATTTATATGGAAAATTACCTTGATACATATATGAATAATGATACAGATACTGGCCATATTCTTCACTGGTTATCTTATATTGATTTTACTGGTCATATTCTTCATTTGTTATCTCATATTGATTTTACATACCATATATGGACAATAATGATTTTATTAAGCATTTACTGCATTTTTATACTTATAGATTCACTGAGTATTTTTATACTCACCCCTTCAGTGGTTACCATTTTCAGGTCAGCAGTGAGGCCCGAATTCCATAGGCATCTCCTATCCTCGCCTTGGAATTGTACTATTCAGTGACATATAAATTCTAGTCCCAAAAGCATATGTAAATATTTGTATAGTATAGAGGTTCCATGGTACTGCAAAATAAATAGGGACATATATATGTATGAGATTATATGTTTATGTTGTTGCATATGAGTACTATGCTATGCATGGATAAAGTTTGAGATACAGAAATATATATAAATATGTGATGATATGATTGAATATGATATAGTATACAGATGTATATATTGAGTTAATATTGGAGATCCAGAGGGATCCTTGAATTGAGATAGATGTTGAAGTATATAGTGGAAGTGCTTATTTACTTGTTTTCAGCTGGGCATACTGCTTATATAGAGGAGATGCTGCCTAATTTTTTTTTGTAAGAATTGTCAAGCCATATTGAACTTGTTATTGAATTGCATGCCATATAGTACAATTGTTTGGGTTCTTTGCGGTACTGGTAGCATAAGCATCACCCGTACCCTAGGACCGTCGCGGCTCCTAAGTTGGGTCATGACACCTAATGGCCTAAATCCCAACATATAATTCATTAACCCTAGGAATAAAACACAATAGGTTGGCCAAATTTCAAAACCTATTTCTTGCACCAAAAGAATTCAGCCTCTTTCTCTTGCTTCTCCTCCATTTGGCCAAAACCTTTTGTCTTGCACATAAGAGTTTTTAGTCCCTATTTCCAAAAAGCTTATCATTTGATCTTCACTTGGATTACTAGTGGTATTTTCTTACTCTTATAGGAAAGATAATGGTTTGCTACAACCCTTTCTAGGTGATCAAAGGAGAAAGAGTTTCTCAAATCAAAGGTAAAGATCTTGATTTTCTTTAATGAATCTTCAATTTTGATCTATATAGCCTTCTTGGTTTGGGATTTTATTTTTATTTTCCACTGCACCTAACAACCTAAATCCCAACAATTGATACCTTTAGAAATAAGAACCATGGGTTTGGTTTGGTTTAACTAAGGTTTAAATAGGCTTCCTAATCTAATATAGCATGGTTATCTTAGTTGGGCTATGGAGTAAAAAGGTTTTTGGTATACATAGATTTTGACTCAAAGGTTCTTGGTCCAACTATTATGGGTGCATGAACATGGCATGGATGCATGAACATGGTATGAGGAAAAAGGTTTCATGATGAGAGTTCAATTATCCTACATGGGCCCTAAGGTCTAAGATCTAGGTTGATTACATGAGAGCTAGGTGGATTGGATAAAGGGTACCTGTCACATTAGGAAAGTGATATAACTAACCACATATAAAACAAAGAGTTTCGAGTGGGTCCAACAATACTACTGCCCGTTACACTTCAAAAAGATTAAAACTTCATTGCAGGGTGGATGCTTTTACTATCTCCCAACATACTCAGAGAGAGTTGCTAGGTCAATGCTACTCACTATCTGAAGGTTTTGATTAGTAATTGATTATGCAAAATGATGCATGAAAATTAACAACTAAATAAAAAGCCAAACAAAAGTTACTTTTAGAAAAAAATACTATTTTTTTTTTCAAACCAATTAGTAGTCCTCTTAACTTTTAGAAAAAATTTGTCCCAAGTGGAGTCTCCAACTATGAGGCTTCGGTCGAGCATTGAGATGATTTTTTTGGTTGATTTCCCATACGATGAAGACAACTTTTGCCTTACATTTGCAACTTATTTCTTTAACTTTTATTATGAAGATTTTAGTAGAGTCACCACCATTATTTTTAAGGAAAAAAAAGGAAAACCCAATTTGAATCCAAAGTATAACCCAAAGATAAAATCACTAGACCTTCGAACCAGAGCTGAGTTCGGGGACTAGGTTTTTAGTTTTAAGTAACTCTCATTTGGCTTTCCATTTAACAATCATTTTATGAAAAATATATTTTTAAGAACAAGTTATAAGAATGGCATTTATAAGATGAATAAATAAAGTAAAACAATTTACAACATTCATAAAGTAAATAATAAAGTAAAAGAATTCAATTAAATTACAATCAAAAGCCAAAAACAAGGGATGCCAACTTTAACCCTTATGATAATTCTAAGTTAACTACACATTCCCTAAAATAATATAAAATCAAATACAAAATATATATATTTGGAAAAAATAAGGTTTTTTGGTTTTTTGGATTTGAAGTTATGATATAGCTTGCCTGCGTATCTCTTTGTATAGGAATCAAAACCCATACAATTCTTCCTTTTTATAAAGGGGTTAGGTCTAATTTTAAGAAAATACTGAATTGATCTCTTCTATTTTATCATGTTTTGGTTCTTTAATTGATGCTTTACCAATTTATAAAAAGGTAGAAGAATAGAGATGCAATTAATTTTGAGTTTAGAACACAATACCTTGCTTTGCAACTTGGGCGGAGGGTGTCTTAGAGTTGTTTCGGATCGAAATTTCACTTTTATTAGGGTAATAAAATTAGTTCAAAGGTCCGATTATTGTCCAATTTTAATTACCAAATTGAATTAATTAGTCAAATTAACAAAAAAGTGATGCTAAATTGACTTAAAAAGAGATCAATTTAGGTCTTCTATTCCTCCCACTCAAAGAGAGTTGAAGAAATCGATTCAAAATCAAAGAGAATTGAACCACTTATAATAAAAAAAGATTGAATAAAGAGAGAGAAGGGAGAGCTAACTAAGAAAAACTCAACTTAGTTATTCTGGTGTGATTTTCAAAATGTATGGGAGCCTCTATTTATAGAAAAAGGCTGGGGTCAAGGACATATGAAAAATGATGTGGGAATCAGAGGAAAACCAATTAGAGTCTATTGGCGGTGCCATAAAGACATGGTGGCGGTGCCATAAAGACATGGTGGCGGTGCCACCATTGTCACGTCTCACTTTTGGAATGCAACGTTCCTAGGGTACGAGTAAACTTAAGGTTACCGAAAACCCATAGAACCCTTTAAACATGATAATCATTAATCATATAATCTTTAACCCATTCTTTAATATTCAATTTCTATTTATCATTTGTTAATCTTACATAAATTTCGATAGAGTTTCCTTTATATTTTTTTCATACTATTCCCAACCTAAAATTGAGTCTTTTAAAAATTACACAGTCTGCATAAAAATAATTATTTTTCACTCCCAATATTTCACTGTCCTTATACTCTTAACTCCACAGTTCTCACAGTCATATAAAATACTTCTAATATATTTATACCATGTCACAATTATATTTTAACATTATCAGTATCAGTATTATTGTTTTTGTCATTATCAGTATCACTACTATTAGTTATACCAAACCCAATTCCATCAGTTATTATTTTAGTTTCAGTAACAGATAATATATATTCACAAGTTAAACAAAACTATCTATTCCCCAAAATATATTCTATGGAGCTCTAGAGTATATGCAAGTTGACTCCATTAAAGAAAATTACATTGGAGTATTCAAACGTCCCAAGTACAGAGGAAGGAAAATGACTTGGGATCTTGCTCCTAGTACTTCTTTCCTGAAAAATAATTAAACAATCACGGGTGAATATATAAATATTCTCAGTGAGTAAGTATACATCATTATTCATGAGGATCAGGTAAATAATAGTAAGATAAATCAACAGAAATTAAGTAACAATGAATGCGATAAGTAGATATCAATGTATCAAATTTACACATGGAAAAGATAGTGATTTGCACGCCAAATGCCTTTAGGCATGAGGAATTGATATCAATAATAACAGTGACAAATAATAATGAAGTAGGGATATAGTTTCAATGAAAAATAGTATGAACAATGGTTGGTAAGTATCATATCAGTATAGTATCATATTAGTATGTGGAAGTTACAGATGCAGGGCTAGTAATAGTATATTAGTAACTGTGAATTACAGAAGGCGGGTCAAGCCTTACGACTAGGAAAAATCCCTTCCTAGTTAGGGTGAACAATATAAAGAGTCCACTGTGCATAATGTTGACATTATTTACCCACTATCCTATCAGTGCGGTGGTAACAATTCAAGTATTCATTGCAATAATTTATGTACAGTGAACAATTAATAGATAAATAGGGCTTGTATATCAGTCAGTGGCAATACAATTTAATGAACATATATCAGTTTCATCCTCGGTATTAAGGTGGTTATTTAACAATATGAATAAAAACATAGGTTTGAACATTTGGTGTGCAATAATAGTGAAGGTATTATAGTGCAAATGCAATTAAGGCTCAGTGTCATAATTCAGGTTCTCAAGGTGAGTAACACAATAAGCATTTCAATTTCAGTAGCAATTCAATGGCAATAACAATAAGGCATTTAGTCAAGAAGGAGAAATGCTCAATTTGAATGTAATATTTTAGGTTATGGATATGAATAATGATGTATACATAACTCACCGGCTAAAATTCTTTACGTTTTCACTCTTCAATTCCTTATTTTGAACTTCCACTTACATCATCCCCAATATTCGATGCTACACATTAATTAACATTAAAATCAATATCTATTTACATATAATATATTATTCTTAACTTTAGTTTACTTAAATTTCATATGTTCCTTAACTTAGGGTTTAAACTCTTTAACTTTTACTGGTTTTTCCTTCATTCTGGCAGTCTGTGTTCTGTTTCCTATATCTCTTTCTAAACTTATCCAATTACTTCAATTATTTTTCATAATTAACTAGACATTTCAAACTCCAACATTTCCAAAATTCACATTAATCCCACCATTACACAGTTTATGGTGATCCTTTGAAATTAACCTTGCTGTCAACACTGCTGCCCTGCAATTTACACATGGGCATACTCTTTTTTTTTTTTTGCTTATAACTCAATCTACACTTGTCCAATTATGGTAATTTTAATTTATACTTAAACAATAAATTAATTTTATAATATATTCAAATTTTAGGTTATTTGGATTGCTGTACAATTATTAGTGAATTTTCAAAATTAATTTACTATCCTGAAATCTCTATCCGGACAGACTATATTTCCAGGCTTATAATTAATTCTGTGTTCATCCAATTTAAAAACCATTTAACATTCACTTAGATTACATATAAAAAAATATTTTTAATTTTTAACACTTTCCCTAATTCAAAATCTAAGGTCTCCATATCAATAGAACTTTGTAACCTATGTTCTATTTATCAGTCAATTCGGGCAGATTTCACTTATGGATTTATATCTCTTAAACTACAATTCCACTTCCAAAAAACTTTTATAAAACTCTATATAAGACATAGATAAAGACTTTTCATTTTAAACACTTCTTCTAATTTTTTCTCTATCATTCTGTATAATAAAAATACACTAGCATTTTTCTTGAAATCCTGATTCCGAGTCAGCCATGATTTTTGCCTAATAAATCTCTTCTCACTTAGAATTTCTTCAATTACTTTTACAAACATATAATTAACATATTTATATACAAATTTTATTTTTTTTAATCATCCTCAAATTCATTCATTAAAATTTTGGAGTACTAGCTACAATTTCTATTCAAAACAGATTCTGAAATTCAAAACTCTAACTCAATATCTTAACTAGTTTCATATACCTTTGATTACATAGATTAATTAAGCCAATTCATCATCTATTCTAACTTTAGCACTTATAAAATAAATCAAAGATTTAAGTTTATAAACTTTACTTTTGATGAATTTTCTTCCTCCAAATAGCTTGAACATACCTCTTCCATTAATTTTTCTCCGTGAAACTTCTTCCTTCTCCATCAATTTTTCCTATCTAATTTGGTTGGTTTCTTTGAAAGAATTGGAACAAAATTTTTTTGGTTATTTATTTCCTTAATAGCTCGGTGTTCCCTCTCCTATTTACTATCTCTTCCCTTTTTATATACACCAAGGTTTATAGGAAAATTTGGGCCAAAATTGTAGAAAATTATAGATTCATACACTTGTAAAGGTTTTGTTAAAATAACTTAAGAATCTTTTAACAATAATCTTGATGGTGACCGGCCAATTCAAGTAGAATTCTCCAAAATTTTTATGTTAAAAATTAATATTTTATTAGTGGGTCCTACAACTTTTGATAATTACATATTTTCCCCATAATTTTTCTTAATTATAATTGCCACCATAATTCTTTTTAATTCCTTTCATTTAAGTCCTTAAATTATTTGCATTCAAGTCCTATGGAACCTTATATAATCTTTAGTACCTCAATTTAACTTAATAATTTAATCTCGGTAGTAACAGAATTTTTATGCCAAACCTATTTCGGCAAAACTCTAAAAATCGATAAATTACATCTTTTAATTTCTCTCTTATTCTGTATCCATTTTCACTTACCTTAATTATAATGTATAGTTCAATTTATTTTTAATTAATCTATAATCCATATAAATTAAATCATATAAAAGAAATTTGCACAAATTACTGTTAAAAATTAATTAAAAAAAATCGTCTAACGATAAATTTCTCCAAATGTCAGATTTTCTTATCATCTCCATCTTTTTACTATCCATTTATCTCTCTAACTTCATATTGAACCTCAAATTTTTTTTTTAATATTTTAGAATCTTAATTCTAAATATCCTCAATCAATTTCTAGAAAAACTTCTTAAAAATATTTTAAAATTATTTAATTGTCACCTTTAAAATTCTTCTGTAACAATTATTCATGAATTTCCTCTATATACATTAGTAGTTGTTTTAGCCTATTAATTCTTAAATTAATAACATTCTATTACTATGATTCGCTACTTCTTTACTATCTACTGTACTATAGTCTAGGGTGTTACAACCATGGCTCTGGGGGCGGCTGCTATAGGCTTTTAGCCTTCCCGCTAAGACGCCACGTGGCGCTTCCAGCTTCTTTTGGTCCGATTCATCCGATTCGAAGGTGGTTTGACCTCTGGTTGACACCGATTAGTCTGGCACAATATATTTTGCTTGTATCTGAGATGATTTTAAGCTCCGATAGATCGCCAATCAGTCTAGCATGGTCTGAGTTTGCTCAAAGTGCAAAAATATTAGTTCACATAAGGACATATATATAGTGAAAATGTACAAACATTAGCGTAAACAATGTAGTTTTGGAAGCTAGAATATGTGAAATCTAAATCAAATATTAGATAGAGTCAATATGGAAAGAAAAACACGGTCGTGTTTAGGTGATAACACTCCCATGTTTTGTACTTGGATTTTGAGCACGGTTGTGCAGATGTTGGCACGCTTGTAATATTCAGGTGCAAAATGATGCCTTTAAACTTACCATGAGCTGCATCTTAAGAAGGACAACACACCCGTGTGAATTGCAACATAGGCATGTTGTCACACCTTTATCTCAACATGGGCATGTTATAAGCTGCACGCCTGTATTGTTAGAGATTAAAACACATCAATTTGCAATTGAACTTTGTATTTTTGAATCCATGCACACCCGTGTAGGACTGATATATTCTCAAATAAAAATGATCAGTTTCACAATATAAATAAATATGGCTCTATGTTAAGTTTTGTCCTGCAAAATAAAATACTTGGCAAGAATATAATATTACACAATTTAAAATTAATTTAAACAAATTTAAAAATAAATAAATCAATCCCCAAAATTGTCCAACAGTTATGAAAATTCTAAAAATAATAAAACAATAATTTTGGTGGATTACCTTCCACCCAGTGCTTCTTTAACGTCATTAGCTTGGCGTTTAATAAGGCTTACTAAAATTTGAACTTCTAACTCTTCTAAAAGTTAACATTTTGACCTCCTCCGAGGTATCTATTTTTGATGCTTCTATATCTATAAAAGAGATACAACTTTTATTGAAAACCATCATCATTACTGTCCCATTTTTATCATCAATTAAAGTGTTTGTAGTGGCCATAAATGATATACCAAGAAGCATCACCTGTTTTTCCTCAAGAATTCCTTCAAATTTCATAACAATAAAATCTTTAAAAACCATTAATCCACCTACTTTGACTATTATATCCTCAAGAACACCATCAGGATGTCTTGTGGATCCATCAGCTAATTGCAAATAATGTTTGTAGGTTTTAATGGTTTAAGTGCAAGTTTTTTGTATATAGAATAAGGCATCAAATTAAGATTATATCCTAAATCAAGCATTCCACTAGTCTTTTTATCTTCACCAAAACAAATGTTTACCACAAAACTACATGGATCTTAAGCATTCCATTGGTCTCTTTTTATTTACCAAAATAAATGTCTACCACAAAACTATATGGATCTTTAAGCTTTGGGAGTAGTTTTGTTGGAGGATCAAATTTACCTTTTTAGAAACATCCACCTTTTATGTACCTTTCAAATGTTCTTTTTCCTTCTTCAATTCTTGTAATATTCTTTCATAAGATTATATACTCCTACAAGGCTCCTCATAAGGCAAAACTTTCTTAGCTTTATTATCAATAGCACAAATAATTTTATCTTGATTTTGATCTTGTTTGTTCACCCTCAGGTTTGAAGGATTGTAAGAATTTAAACCTCTTATGAGTGTCAAAATTTGAGTTTTCATTTTAGAAGTATCACCTACAGCTTCTACTTTCCTCCATCTATCATTTTTATTTTTATTTTTAAGGAAGCATTTTTTTTCTTTTTTCTTTTCTTTTGTTTGCTTCCTCTTCTTTCTTTTTCAATTCTTTTTCTTTGGAAGCCCTTGCTTCCTCACATTCTTCTACTTTTTTAATATTTTAATTTTTTCTATTTTAATGGAAGCATCACAAACAACTTCCTCTTTTCATTTTGTTTTCAAAGGAAGCAATACATACAACTTTCTTATCATTATTGGAAGTTTCAACCATAGCTTCCTCATTTTTTCATCAATGGAGGTACCATATACAACCTCCTTTTTCTCATCCTCATTAGAGGTTAAACAAACCTCCTTTTCTTTTTCTTCAATATAGGAGGTATTAACAACCTCCTTCTTACCAAGTGGAATAGTAGAAATTACTTTAGCTTGCTTTGGTTGGCTTAGAAGTTTACCTTTTCGATGGATTTGCATTTGGGAAGCCAACTGTCCCATTTGTATTTTCAATCTTCTAACATAGCCTTCTTGTAATATCCTAGATTCATGCTATAGTTATTAAGAAGTTTTCTTAAGTATCAAACCAAAAACACTGACAATAGTTAGGAAATTTGAGGAATTAATATTGTATTAAATTTAAGAGTATTTTTCTCAGTTACATGGATAATGAAATATTAAGGATATTGATAGTTAATTATATGAAGAAAGTATGGAAAAGTATTAAAGATGATGGAAAATAAATAGAATGGCAAAATCATAAATAAGTGAAACTTTAGGGGTATTTTAGGAAATCCACTGTCCACTATTCATAATTGTTTCGAAAACTATATGATGATAAACTACAGTTAAAAATAAGTTGTTTCACTCTCACTTTAGAATCTAAAACTCAACAAAATTGACAGAATAAGCTACATAAAGTTTTGGGGAGGAAAACATAATTTTACATAATTCCCACCTATATAAACCATGCCTTAGCCAATTTCCCATTCATTTTCTTCTTTTTCTTCCTTCTTCATTATTGACCGAACCACACTTCTCCATTCTCCACCAATTCCAAGCCAAATTTGTAAAGAAAACCTAAGAAAAACCTAATTTCCAACCTTATTCTATCTATTTCCATCCATTTCTCACCCAAAAAACCAAAGTAATTCAAGAATATTTCAAAGAGGAATTTCGGCACAACCATCACCATAAGGTAACATGGTGTTTTCTTTGATTGTTTAAGTTAATTAAGTGTTTTAGTTGTTGAATTAGATGGGTTTAACCTTTAATTGTACCAATTGATGCATATTGATGGAAATTCCCAAATTTCAAACCCTAATTTGAAGTTGTAAGATACCAAACCCTAAATTAGTCATCCTTAATGTCTAACTAGGTTAGAATAAGTTTAATTGATGCCACTGGAATCTTATTTGATGTTTGTTTTGGTGTAAAAACTAAAGACGACCAAGATTGCTTATTTTGCCTCCTTTGAAGATTTTGGTGGAAATAATTTTTTCTTAGCAATTGGAAGCATTTGGTGAGCTTAATATACATCATTTAAGATGCATAATGTCTTAAATTGAAGTTTGGAATTCATTCTTGAAATGCCATGTTTGGCTGAACCACCATTGCCCATTTTCCTTATAAAGTTTGCTTTGTTTTCCCTTTGTTTCACAAGCCAATTTGATCCATTATATATTGTTGTTTGTTGGAAATTAAATGCCTATTGTGTTGCCTATATTGTGAGCTTAATGTTTAATATTGGGGCAATGTTGATGTTGCACCAAAACCTTGTCAAATTGCCTAATGAAAGTTGCACACCAAGTGTTTGACAAAATGCCTTAATGAAATTCCCATAGACCTACTATTTCAATACCATTATCGCCAGCGACATTGGCTAACCAATTGTACCAACCCAAATGACCTTGAATGTCTACTTTGTTATCCAACCCATAGTTGATTGTTATACCCATTGTCATTCTATATGTACCTTCCATTGCTTATATGTTATTGATTGGCAGTAACAATTGATTTATTTGCAACCTATTTGAATATTGATGAGCTAATTGATTCTTATTAATATCCATTGATTTATTTCCATCCTATTGTTGGATTATATATTGATTTGACAGATATACCTTATCGATGGGATAGTGAGTAAGTACCATCGGCATTGTGCATAATGTATATTATGGACCCTGGCTGGGCAGGGTAATTATCCTAGCCATAAGGCTTGGCTCACCTTATGTATTATACATGTGATTTATATACGATTAAATGAGTTAAGGCCCATTATCTGTCTTATCCATATGATATGTTTATTGATATCCTGTTTATCGATCACAAACCATTGCTTCTGTTTAATATCCTTTCTTATGTAATTTAGTGTTCAATCCTGTTAACCAATATTTGTTATCTGTTATTTTATTGTTTAACCAAATTTTACCTTTGATATGTTATATATTAGATTCACTGAGTATTTTTATACTCATTCTTTAGTTCTTTAACATTTTTGAGGTCAGGAGTAGAAGGCAAATTCCAGAATTCTTTCTCCGTGGAATCCTACAGTATTTTTGACAGTGTAAATATTTTAAACTATGTGTTATGTAATTATTCTAGTAGATCTATGGATATGTTTATGGATGTAGATAGATTGTATATATGGATGATAAATATTTTATGGAGGTTAATTATATTTATGTATGGAAATGTTTACATACTACAGAATTACAAATTACAGAATGATAGACCACATGATTACAGAGCATATAATGTATAATAAATAATTAATTGGTTAATAATAAGATATTAATTGGATATGTAAATGGGTTCTATGGGTGTCGGTCACCTCTGATAGTTCCTGTATCCTTGGACCTTCATGTTCCAAAAATTTGGATGTGGCAGAGGTGGTATCAGAGTATAGGTGTGTATGAATAGTAATTAGATACAGTGTTAATAAGACATAAGTAAACCATAGAGCTTCGAAATTCTTATTTCGTCTTTTGTAATATTCATCATATTTTTTGTATATTCTGTGATATCATACTGCATTAAATTATCATATGTTTTCTGTAGTGATCAAGATGTCAGAGAGGCAAATAGAAAGTACTACAGAGCCAGAACATGACAAAGATAGAGAGATTAGCAGAGAGGCAGAGGTGGCCTCTAATGAGTCATTAGTCAGGGAGCAGACAAAGGAACCTCTTTATTCCTGATGAAGGACAAATGATACCAGAGGAGGTGAGGATCCCTGGAGAGTAGAAATTATGCAAGGGATGTTAGATTTATGCAGAGAGATATAAGAATTGAGACGGGAAAGACAGGTAATGTTGCCACTAGCACCACCAGCAGTGCTACCCCCTGCAGTACTAGTTGTTCCACCAACTGCACCTGTTCTAGCTCCAGTACCACCAATAATTATTCTTGGTGAGCCAGTTGTCCAAGAGGGGTCACCGAGTTATAGAAGAATATGGGGTTAGTATGTTTAATTTCCTGAAGCTGAATTTGCCTGAGTTTAAAGGTGACAGAGGAGAGGAGCCTATTGATTTCTTAGAGCAGATTGAGAAGGTAGTGAGGAGGCTACCTTATTCTGATGCACAAGCTGTTGAGTTAGCGGGTTTGTTACTGAAAGGGAAGGCATGGGCTTGGTTTTCCAAACACATAGAGCCACAGTTATACAGTGATCATCCTCCTGCTTGGGCTCAGTTCAAACAAGTCCTGCTAAATGAATTTCTTATAGAGGGAGTTAAAACTAGAAACATCATACTTTTGAGCAGCCAGAGTAGGGTAACAGGAGTGTGGAGGAGTATGCAGACAAATTTATTTGGCTAAGCAGATATGCCACAAAGATAGCACCTATAGAGGTTGATCTTATCAGCAGGTTTAGGAGGGGATTACATGCCTCACTACATAATGCTCTGTGATGAATATTGATAAAGCTAATCAGATGGAAAGGAAGTATAAGTCAAAGAGGGTAAAGAGGGAACATAAGAGAAAAGGGAAGTGAATTATGTTCTAGTGTTCAGATCAAAAGAAGAGAGGGAAGTTCATAGTAGAGACAGACAGAGATAAGATCCAAAATGGAACAGAGGCCTCATTCTAGTAGTCATAGAAGGAGGAGTCAGAGTAGGGGGTCCTCCAGTACAGTCAGCTTCTGGTTATTCTTATGGTTCATCCAGACCTGTGACACAGATGCCCAGTGTGTTTGTATGCAGTTTCTGTGGCAAGAGGCATGGTGGGGAATATAGGTGATAGTCTGGTGCCTACCTTAAATATGGTCAATAGGGGCATTTTATTAAGAATTGTACGATGTAGAGTGAGCAGCAGTGTCATGGCCGACAGTATAGATGAGTCAGAATGATTGTAGAGAGGTTACAGGAAGAAGCATAGGGCAAGTATAGAGTTTTAGACAACGTGGTGACAAGTATAGTCTTAATTAAGAATGAAATAACACAAGTATTGTTTGATTCGGGTGCCACACATTCATTTGTATCACCTATGTTTGCACCTAAATTGAAAATGGAGAGGCAACTAATGATCATTCCACTAGAGATATTGTCAGAGCCTAACTTTAGACTATGACGATCTTAGGGTACGGGTAATGTCTAAGCCACCAGTACCTCGAAGAACCCATGCTTTTACTTTTACATTCATAACTTAACCTGTAATACATTTTAGGTGATAATTTTTTTTTAAAACATCATATTATTCATGCAGAAAAACTGACAGAGTTTCCTTTGTAACTCTGACTTAAGCTATCCATAAAACATATAAATATGCACTCCCAATATAACATACATCCCCTTATATCCTCCATTAATCAATTGCAACTCAAAA